>NMRB01001355.1:148173-180080 GCA_002633025.1 Notospermus geniculatus
TGTAGGCCTAAACTGTTTCTAAGTGAAAGATAGACAGATTTGTTTTGTGAATTTCTTAAACTGGACTTACTTACTTGCATTCCAATTCAGGAAATGAGAAGAAGAAGAAATGAAGTGACAGTCGAGTTGCGGAAGGTAATTATAATTTTCTTGCTGTCCAATGGCATGAATGGCTTCGTCCATCACCAGGGGTCATATGAATAAAGACTAGTAAATGCTTTTACTTGAATTTTGCAATACAAATGCACTAGACAATGCTGTAAATCTGAAGTACATGTAAAAGCATTAGCTAGTCTATTCATGACAAAACCCAGGTCTTGGGTTCGAATCCAGCCCAGGCCATATTGGATTTTAAATCATCCCTGGCTGTTCACGTCTATCGCATGGGACAGTAAGCCGTGGTGCCTTGTACCTTGTGCCTTTGCAAGGGCAAGTAAAAGACTGACCCCATTGAAGTGAGGAACTTGAGTAGCATGAGATGGCCTCTTCCGTACTGACCAGGTCCAATAATGCTGTGGCTTCGACAGGGCTCAAAAATAAGGTTTTGCCCAGTGGAGCTAAAAACAGCTTCCATGGCTCTTCTTTTTCACCCTTTATGGAAGCTGTTTTGTCTGCAGTGGAGCTAAAAACAGCTTCCATTGTTGTTTATTTTCTCCCTCTATGGAAGCTGTTTTGTCTGCAGCAGGAGCTGTTCATTAATGTCATTTTAAAGCACATCCACTTCTGACATCCACCATTCAAGCTTTTAACGGTTTATTTGCCATAGACAGTCAGGTAAGTGCTGTGAAAGGCCTCTCATTCATTAGACTTAACAAGTGAATTTAAATTTCCCGCCCATTACAGCATATTAAAGCAAGCTATTTTCTGATTGGCTGTTGCGATTTTTCAACTGAGTCAAACGAACTTGATAACTTGGCCCCAAAATGATTAATCTAAGTAAAGCTTGCAATATAATCAACAGGGTATTGAACAAAAGACCCAATTTGAGCCTTTCATATTGTCCATCATAGCTTATTTCTGTTAATTAGTCAGACTGGCTGACCAGAAACATCGTAGACACGCACTCATGTAGATCTGTGCATGCTGTACTGAGTTGGCGGGAAGCCAACTCTGGTGGCTGCTGTCGGTTGAGGCCTATTCACACAAATCTTGGATGAAATCTCCAACACGGGCAAGCTTTATGTCATTGGAAAGGAAATTTCATAGGGAATCCAACCAAACAGTTTTTGAGGCGATTTCTTTCCATCCCAGAGAAATAAAACCAAAAGTTCAGGACATTGTAGAAGTGAAAACTATCATCAAGTCGGGATCGTCGGCCAACCCGCCACTGCCTTGGAGATCTGTTGATGGTTTTGAGAGAGAAAGTTTGTTTTTTTATTAAGGGTGCCGGGCGCAAAATACAGTGCCGGTCAAATGGTTTTTTATTGCTCTGGTGGTGCACTTAGTCTGTTTGCGGGCGTTTTTGCGCCACAGCGCCGCCTTATTTTTGAGCCCTGTTCGACCCTGACAGAAAAATCAAGTACAATGGCTTCATTCATGATCCAGGCGATTTTGATAGGTCGAGATCTGGCTGGATAATGATCAGTCCAGTGTTTCTGCCCTGTCTGCCAGGGATTATTTTGAGGGGGAGGGGGTACAGACAATTTGACAGAATTCTTGGTTAAAAACACACAAATTTTGACTTTTTAGGGGGGGACATCCCGCTGTCCCCCCTGTCTGGCAGAAACACTGCACCTTGTATAAAACTTGTTTTGTGCCTGTTTCCAGAACAAGAGAACAGAGATCCATCTGAAACGACGCAACGTGCCGGCCACCGATAGCACCGACTCGGATGACAATGAACGACCGTTGACGCAGTCATTAGATCAAATCGTTCGAAACGCAAAGCAGCATGACCAGCCAGCGTTACAACTTAGTGCAGTACAGTCAGCAAGGAAACTGTTATCAAGTGAAAGAAACCCACCAATTGATGACCTAATCAAGTCCGGGATTTTACCAACGCTAGTAGAGTGTCTCATGCAGGATGATAAGTGAGTTATGCCGTGATATACTGCTTTAGACTTGACATGCTTGAGGAGCCCTGATACTGGATAGCCAAGTGGCAGGGTTCGTGACGCATCCTGGAAAAACTGGAATGTCATGGAATTTTGAGTTAAAGCGAATCGATAGCGGATTTTGTTTACATTTGGCTGGTGTTTGTAAACACAAAATTCAGCCAATCAAAATGCACGAAAATTTCTTTGACATTCTGGAGAAGTTTGTTTACATTTTTTCCTGAAAATTCGTCCCCTTCCCCTTTCAAATTCTATTTCTAAATCAAATTTTTTCGCTTTCGATTCGCTTTAACAAAATCCAGGCCGGGAAATCCTTGAAAATCAGCGAAATTACCAAGATGTCCTGGAATTGTCATGGAAAATTGAGCCCCTTTCAAAAAAGAAAACAAAATCATCAAAATAAAGACATCTGTGCATCTATTTGGTGGCGAGTCGGTTTGGGGGAGTACATGTATCTTGAAATTTTGTGCTTTCCATGCCGCAAAGTGTCCTGGGCTGGGTTGCACAAAACTCATGTTAGCGCTAACATCATGTTAGCGCTAGCATCATGTTAAATGACGTAAAATGACAATGGATTTTGACGTCATCTAACATAAAAGTTAGGGCTAACACCATGTTAGCGCTAACATGAGTTTTGTGCAACCGGCCCCTGGATTTTTGCCATTCCTGCCCTGGAAAGTCCTGGAAATGTAATGGAAATATGGGAGACAGGAGGTGTACAAACCCTGTAGTGGTTATCACGTCCGTTTTAGCAAGCAGCAGGCCCCAGGTTCGAATCCAGCCCGGGCCATGTGGGATCATTCCCGGCTGTTCAGTCCATCACATGGGACAGTATGCATGGTATGCCACTTGGTGCCTTGAATTTGAAACTTTTTGTGAGAATGTCTTAAAAAGGTCTTAACTTTGACTTCAAGACAATTTTGGAAAAAAGTTACTGGTGTTTTTTCTACCGATGCTACATGTGCTAGTGTAAGCCTAGGTTTTATTTGGGCCAGCCTGCATTCAAGTAAATACGTGTACCAAATTAACAGACAATAGGAAAGGATGAAAATAAGTCTTCCCCTTCACTGTCTGGCATCCCCCAGCCGCCAGGGATCTGTTTTGGTGCTTCATTTAGAAGAAAATAGGTCTTAAATTTTGCTGATACTTGGTCTTAAAGGGTCGTATTCATAAAGCGGTTCTATCGTTAGAACCGTCTTAGGCCGGTTCCAAGTACAGTCAGGGTTTCTGGAGAAATATTTTTGAGGGTATGCAGTTCTTCAAAATCAGCAAAAAACCCATGAAATTAAAGAAAACGGCCCTTTTCTGTTCCTTTGAGGGTACTCACAGCGTACCCTGCGTACCCTCTGGCGGAAACACCATGGTTGACGATACTTGGAACCGGCCTAAGACGGTTCTAACAATAGAACCGCTTTATAAATACGACCCAAAAGGTGTTAAATTTGGTGCTCCACGGGCTGTAGTCACCCTGACCTTTTATTTTAAATTCGGCACAACTTGTATACAAAAATGCATTCTCAACTTACCATTTCACTGTTGTTTTGCATTTTCAGTCCTTCCCTTCAATTTGAAGCAGCCTGGGCCCTGACAAATATTGCATCCGGGACATCAAGTCAAACGCGAGCTGTGGTGAATGCTGGTGCTGTTCCGCTCTTTTTACGTCTGCTTCAGTCACGGCATCAGAACGTCTGTGAGCAAGCGGTCTGGGCTCTTGGAAATATTATCGGTAATTATTACATTCTTGTAGGAGCCCTGATATCCAGTCGTAAGAAAGTGGCAGGTCCCGGGTTCAAATCCAGCCTGGGCCATATGGGAGTAATCATCCCTAGCTCTTCATGCCCGTTGCATGAGACAGTGCACATGTAAGCCGTGGTGCCTTGTATCTTGTGCATTTCGCAAGGGCAAGTAAAAGGCAGTGTTCTAGCCAGAAATTTTTCCAAACAGGGCGGGATGGCTGTATTTTCCTATGATTTTAAGGCCCTGGATTTTCAAACAGGGCGGGAGTGAAATTCAAACAGGGTGGTGTAATTAATAGAAAATGCATTGCAAGTTATATTTTAAACAAGGCGGTAAAATGACCTCTGAATTTTGAACAGGGTGGCACCGCCCTGTAAAACTGGCTTGGCTAGAACACTGAAAGGCACTGTCCAAATCTAAGTGAAAATCATGAGATAGCCTATCGCGAAATCAAAATTTCACCGTGAATATTAATACTCGCATAAAAGTTTTCCCCAACGATCTAGTCAGTTCTCCCCTGCCCCCCCCAACCTGATTCCTTGGGCATCAACGGTGGCGCTGACTGACGATTTGTGTCAAGAGCCCAGTGCTTCCCGCCACTTATCCCACAAATGGCATTCCAGTGGTTGTCATTCGTTTCGATTGTTTTGGGAGTTAAGTCAGTAGAAAACGCATAAGTCGGATTGAAGTGGACCAGACAATCCGACTTAGAAGAAATCCGTCTTGTGTAAGTCGGATAATATCCGAGTTGTGTGAAAGTCGGACAAAAATCCGACTTCTGGATTGAGGAAGGGCAAAACCGCCGTGATGGAAATGGATCCAAAGCTCCACCGTGAATAAAAACGCATGAACTAAAGAGGAGTGAGGCCCCGCAATCCGACTTACAGGATGGATTTTTATTGGAAATGTATCAGAAGGGACCTGGCCATTTCATCCGAGATAGCCGAAAATCCGACTTGTAGTGCCCGACTTGTGCGATTATATTTTATTGGAATAACGTTACAAAAAAAAATCGGGACTTCTCGAAGCCATCCAAGATGGGCGATTTTCCGACTTGTGCGTCTCCGTCTTTTAAAGCGTTTTCTACCGTATAGTGAAATAAAGTTCGTTACCGGGAATCGGTATTGATGCAATTGTGAGTTTGACACAGCTGATCGCTATTGCCGGCATCTGTGTATGCGGTGACTACGCATTGTTTACTTACACTCAGGCATGATATCGGTATTGGTGATTTTAAGATGGCTATTTTTGGCCCTTGACGCAAACATCAATCCAGGCGATACAGAAAAAAATTGCTCAATTTGTGAAATATTATCCTGCGAAAATTTTTACGTGTATGGTATAAGCTCGGACTATTCACATTTTTGTCATCCATCCCAAACTTCTCTTTCCAGGTGACGGTCCAGAACTTAGAAACTTTGTCATAAGTCACAATGTTGTTCAGCCACTGCTTGGGTTCATTGACCCTAATGCAAAAATCCCTCTCTCATTTCTGAGGAATGTGACGTGGGTGATAGTGAATCTGTGCCGTAATAAGGATCCACCACCTCCAACACCAACGATTTTGGAAATCTTGCCCGCACTGAAATATCTCACGAAACACAATGACGTGAATGTAAGTAAACATGGTAAATACATCTGTAGAGGCTTTGCAATGACGTCATCCTGGCGGCCATTCTGGAGGACACAGGGCGCGGAGGTGTGAGCCGACCATGACGTAAATACAGAATACAAATGTATGTGCTTTTGACTTGAAAAAATTCTACTGTGTTACAGTAAGATTCACCCTTACTTCAACATGGGCAAAGTGCCAAGTTTGGAAATGTGCACAGGTCAGTGATAAATCCATGTCGCAGCAATCTAATGACGTAACTTGGTTTACTTTCCATGATCCTATCCAAGGTTGTGCTCGGTCAACTGGTAAATACTGTGGTTTGTGGTTTTAAATCATTGCGTTCACTTGTGGTGTCTGTTGCACAGGCTTGGCACTTTTCCCATGTTGAAGTTTGGGTAAATATCATACTTTACCAAACACTAACAAAATCCTTATTATATTGCTCTCTTTCAGATCCTAGTTGATACCGTGTGGGCGTTGTCGTATTTGACAGATGGTGGGAACGATCAGATTCAAATGGTGATAGACTCTGGCGTGGTCGAGGATCTCGTTCCTTTACTTAGCCATGGAGAGGTCAAGGTCATGGTAAGCTGCCTAGCGTTCACCACTCGCATAGCTGACACCACGGCCGAGTTGCATTTTTGTACGCGACGCTGGTACCAGGGTGTGTCTTTTTTTTTTAAAAAACTGCAGGCGCTCAGTTCACTATGGTGATCTCAGCGCCATCTTCAGCAAACTTGGACGAAATAAAACATGAATACGCGTGTTCACAGTTTCGATATTGACATTGGTTCAAACTGGGCAATTGAAATGCCATCTTCAGGCGATACCACAAACTATGAACACTTTTAACATTCATTACCACACTCTCTCTCATAACATCCACTGACATTACAAATTTGCAAGGCGCGCAGAATTTCAACATTTTTGAGTGCTAGGTGCGCATTTTTTTGCGCCCCTCAGCATGAGTTTAGGTGCGCCATGGTGCACGAGTGCAATTGTGCACCTTAAAAGACAAGCCCTGTAGTGCATGACGTGACGTCATGGTAGCATCATGACGTCACAGACTGGAAAGCCTGGTACTGAAGTGATTAATCTGCTGTGCTAAACATACCTACATATCGACATTGTTAGGAACCTTGGAAAGCTTATTGTCGTAGAATAAATCCCCCCCAATTAACTGTTGAGGAGATCTATTCTTGTATTGGACAGTAAGACGTGGTGCCTTGTACCTTGTTTCTTTGCAAGGGTAAGTAAAAGATCCCATCCATGTGAGGAACACGAGTAGCTTGAGATGGCCTCTTCCATACTTACCTGGGCTAATAATGCTATGGCTTCGGCCCCGACGAAAAAATGGAATACATAGTCATATACATATTGTCATGTAAACAATATTCTTCCTTTCACTTCCAGACTGCTGCGTTGCGTGCAGTAGGCAACATCGTCACCGGCTCGGATGACCAAACACAGGTCGTACTCAATCACAATGCATTGTCACATTTCCCCGCCTTACTTACTTACCCAAAAGATAAAATTAAAAAGGTGAGTGCTCAACTTCTCCCAGATCTGGCCAGATTTGTTCAGTTGGAAGCAAAGGGGCTGTTCGTTTTCGTTAATTGAGGAGTCTGAGTTCAGTGTGATCCTTGAGAAAATGGAGAAAGCTATGAAGCTGCAAACTGCAGCGATTATTCTGTACAGCACAACAAATAATCCCTGCAATTTGCAAGTGCATAGCTCTTTCGGTTTTCCCAAGGATCACAAGTCAGATTCCTCAAGTGACGAAAATGAACAGCCCCTTTCGTTTTGAACTCATCTGCTCCCAGGTTTGAGCAGACGGTATCTTCTGTTGAAGTTTTTTCTAAAATCCTTGGAAATAAATTGGAAAAAATTTGAAGAAACATTCTTCAGATGGTTCACAGGAACAACATTTCTTCAAATATTTTTCAATCCGTACGATTGGATGTGAGAAAACTTGGACAGAAGATGGCGTCTGCTCAGTGCTGGACTCTCGGGACAGATGAGTTGGAGATCTGCAGTGATGACTTTACCTACACTGGAAAGGACTTGTGTCGTGTTATGCGTGCGTGTGCATGTGTGTGTTAGGCCTTGGGTTTGACGTATTATTGGGTAGGCCTCAGTGGGTTTTCAGCATGGAAAGAACGTCACCAATCACGAAGAAGAGGACAACAGTCACAGAAGACGGTACTTGAATTGAACACTAGGCCTAGTATGCGTTAGCGTAAAACTATCCATTTCATACATTACCATCCCTCATTTATTGGCGGGCCTGAAGCAGATAATGCAGAACAACGAAGTGCATCTGAGATCTTACAGATCGATGACGAAAATTGGAAAGTTCGCTTCCATTTCACCTCATTTCACTATTCATCTTCATTTGGGGTCATTTTAGTGTAGGACGATTCTGATTGTGTGAGTGATTCATCCAGACACATGTTCTTTGGTGAGGATGCCATCGGCATTCCTGTGATCGTCCACGTGTAAGGCCTCTGTCTGAGCAGAAGCTAGTTTCAATTTATACACCAAGTGGTGTAGACTTATTTTCGTCTTCGCCGCTACACTCCCATGGTGCTCATTCCACTGTCTGAGCAAAAAAGCTGGAGGCATTGAACCCCTTGCAGTCACTATATGTGACCCGCTCTGGCAAAACCAGACGCATGTCGTTCTCTTACATGTCTTACCTTGGTAGGTTGCAGGGTTTCCGCCAGGAAATATTGCGAGGGGGCGCTGAAGGTGCCTTGGCCCGCAAAGCGGGCCTGGGGGAGCTTGAGGGGGGGTATCCCCCCTCGACCAAAAAATTTTTTGCGATTTTGAACCTTATGCCATTATTTGCACATCACACTTGGTGAAAAACTGGAACTTTAAATCACTACTCTGCAAAGTTGAGGGGGGCTCAGCCCCCCTTGATGAACTTGAGGAGGGGCCTGAGCCCCCCGGCCCCCCTCTGGCGGAAACCCTGGGTTGAGACCAAATATTGGCGAGTTTCAGTATTGTCTGCCTATTATGAAATGTGAAAGAATCTGTTTCTTCCATTCTCTCCTGGTGTCATCTCGGTTTGTTTACACTCACCTTCTGAGTGACATGTGACTGTTTTCGCCAGAGCGGATCACATATGGCACGGTTTAACCCGCCGGCCATGGAGGATTTCCTTTATGGCCTAGTGGTTGGCACGTCGCCATCGTATCCTTCTAGAAGTTAAGCACCATTGAACACGATCACTACTTGGATGGGTGATCGGCATGCGTGTAAATACATCTAGCAAACCTCCCCAGTCGAACCTGGAAAGTGTTGTTCGGCACTGAGACGTGGATGGCATGAAGTGACTCGAGGACGAGTCATCTCTGTCCGAAGCGGGAGACAGTGCATCAAACTCCTTTCAGCAACGATATGGCACAGTTTAACCCGGCGGCCATGGAGGATTTCCTTTATGGCCTAATGGTAGGCGCGTTGACCTCTGAGTAGAAGTTAAGCAACGTTGAGCACGATCACTAGTTGGATGGGTGACCGGCGGCCATGTGATACACTCCGTTTCAATTTCCACAATGTGGTGTGACTTATCATTCCTGCCTTCATACATCTTGCTCTTGGTTTTTCCACTTACAGGAAGCTGTCTGGTTCCTATCAAATATAACGGCTGGTAACCAACTGCAAGTAAAAGCAGTCATCGATGCTGGACTTATACCTTTAATAATCGAACACCTCACTCATGTAAGTATAAAGAAGGCATGGTGTCCTTCTCAAATTGGATGGTGTACATAAAAATGTGTTTTACTAAAGACCAGGGGCCTGTTAAGCTAGTGGTACCTTTGACCAAGTGGAAAATGCAGTGTAAAGTTAATTTTACCATTAGCTTAAGGTAGTACGCGGGTGTAAGAATCATCGAAATCGGTAAATTTTTCGACCTTGGGAACTTAATGTTTTTGGACGTGGCAACCATCAAACTTCATAAATATCACAAAGATTTTATCATCAAAGTCACATAATATCGAAAAAAAGTGAAGTTTATTACCCATATCTTTTTGTTTTGATGAAATTTTGTTGATTTTAGCAGATAAATCACCCTAAAAAAAGCCACATTATCTCCGTAAATCCTCCACCGATCGCAACAAAATAACCGCCATTTTGTTCCTAGAAGCCTGTTCTTTCCGACTAGAACCGAATCAACTTCGGCAACACGCCGAGTATTTCCTTATATGGCCACAGACNGCCCCCCCCCCCCCCATTGTGGCTTCGCGATTTCGGTACTTGCCTTCATCGGTATCCCTGTGGCCTTCTGCGCCCCCTTTAATCCTGGATCCGCCCCAAGTATTCCTTCACATACAACATTTAATAAGCTTGATGAAGGAGTATGCACATGTAAAAAGTAAAAAAGACTATTCATGTGTTTTGAAACTCCTACAACCCGTGAATAAAAAGTGTTACCCTACATCCTTATTTGGACTCGGGAGTTCTTAAGCCGAAACAGCCTCTTAAAAGTCTGTATTGCCATGTAAAAGGCTACTGTCTGATTTCTTCATTATTTCTAGGGAGAGTTCCAGACGCAAAAAGAGGCAGCCTGGGCAATAAGCAACCTAACAATTAGCGGCAGTCGAGAACAAGTCGAATACGTCGTAGCAAAGGGCGTAATATCTCCCTTCTGCCATCTCCTGACTGCTAGAGATCCACAAGTTATACAAGTTGTCCTTGATGGTATCAGCAATATTTTGAGATTGACGCGCGACCCGGATACATATGATGTGATATCTCAAATTGAGGAATGCCAAGGTAACGTGGTCGTATCTTTTATTTACTTTGTTAGCTTTTACAAAGTTGGATGTCTGCACTATGTCGCTACCGTACCTTTTAGAATACCATTTACCTGGTCAGTGAGGAACCCGCATGACGTTTATCCCGTCAGGTCGGTGCTGTGAGTGGTGCGACCGCTGCAGCATCATATATTCACCAGGGTGAGCAGTTGTCATTGTGCAGTGTCCGTCATCCGTCGTCGTCCGTTTGCAGCGCCCATTTTGTAACTGCTGGGGTTATTGACCTAAAACTTCGTACATATATTCCCCTGGGTCAGATGATCTATGACACCAAGTTTCGGTCCAATTCGATTCTTGGTGGCCAAAACCAAAAACAAAAAGTGCAATAACTCCTGAAACGTGCAATAACTCCTGAACTAATGACTGGAATCATCTTCAAATTTTTGAGTACATCTAATAAGGGTACATGACATATCTAATTGATTTTTGATTTGACCTACTTTTCAAGGTCACAGAGGTCAAAGTTCAAAATTTGTCATTTGGTGGTACATTTCGTGGCTACATGTATTTGACGTGGAATCTTCTAACTTGGTATGATTATGTATCTAGTTCCCCTCATCCTAGTTCTTTATTTTAATGGAAAAAGCAATGAAATTGCAGAAATTTTCATCTGCGACAAGATGTAAATTTTAATATGAGGCATCTGTATGTCTGTCTTTTTCAGGTGTTGACAAAATTGAAGCGTTACAGCGACATGAAAATTTCGAGATTTACCGACTGGCGTTTCAAATTATCGACCATTATTTCTCCGGGGAAGAAGAGGAGGAGGAAGACCCGAACATGGGGACGGACGGACTGACACCTTTAGATTTTGATGATTCTGATCCATCGCATCAAATTCCGGAGGGCGGTTACCAGTATTTGTGAAGTTGTGATTTTAAAAACGCTGTAGACTCTAAAAAATTTAATGACAACTGGTTCTTTCAATGTGAACAACGGAGAGATGGCCAAAGATAATGTCGGGCGAAATTCTGCCTTCCAGTAGTAAAAGGCAGTGAGTCATATGAATAAAGACTAGCAAATACTTTTACTTCAGATTTGTACAGCATTGCATAGTGCATTTGTATTGCAAAATTCAAGTAAAAGCATTTACTAGTCTTTATTCATATTACCAAGTGTCTCCATGTGTAAGCAGTGGGAAGCTGTTCATTTGATGGAATAGCTCTGTTGTGTACTACCAAGTGCATTGTGGTGTAGAGTACAGCTGTTCCTTCAATGGAACTTTCTCCCACTGATTTTAGTGGAGATCCAGGCTTTTATCAGCAGAGGCAGAATTGTTCTGGGGTGCCAGATTTTAATTCGAACAGATATCCGCCAGCCCCCCCCCCCCTTAGCTGTTTGAGATCAGGTGATCTGAGAGTTGCAGTCGTGTTTGAAAATGTCAGTACATTCTCATCCTACACTGGTATTTTCTCAAACTGGATTGGTTTTAACTGTTGAAACTTTGTTTCAGCAAGTGGACGTTATTTTTAGAGCTCAGCTGACCTTGGCTCAGTCGTATATGACTATAAAATGAGAAATAGCACAAAAATTGTGAAGTATTTGCAAATGGGGAACTTTCGTGCTGTCAGAGGCCGCTACGAGTTACCGGTCCAGGAACGTCATGAAATTTGACGTCACAGGGCAGAAATGCATGCCACAACGTCGTCCATAATGACGTGGGCGCCGTGGCTCACGCATTTGACGTCAAATTTTGCGACGTTCTAGGGCCGGTAACAGACGGCCTCTGACGGCAGGTAACGACAGGAAAGTTCCTCATTGACTCTAAGCAGGGCCCATGTTCCCGAAGCCGTCGTTAGGTTAACGATGTCGTTAACCCTTAGAGTGCTGCCGGCGTACATGTACGTCACAGAAATTCCGTATCCACAGGCCGCCGGCGTTTGGAAACGTCCTAGTCTCGCGCAACCATCATCATTGCACCACCGCCATCTATCGATGTTTACTGAAACTAAATATCCTATAAATTTTTTCCTGGTAAACTGTTGATGTCAAAGCTGGATGCAACAGCAATTTTGATTGGATAGTTGGCCAGGAAGGTGTGTGTTTGAGCAAATGGGAAGTTGGGAAACAAATCGCCCCCATCAAGACATTTAAAAATGGCGTCATGCATCAGAAATAGTTATTCACTGTGTGGATGACATGCACAGTGATTCTGATTCCAATATTGTTCAAAGTGAATCTGAAGGTGAGAATGAAGGTGGCCCTATTGAGGATGATGTGTTATGCCAATTGAAAATCTGCTGAAAATTTTAAAATTTTCTAAAAAATGGCCGGCCTGGGGGTGCAGAAAGGCCATAACGAACCCGGCATTCTAAGGGTTAAAACTGGAAAAATGCATAGCGTAACGACATCGTTAACCTTACGACGGCTTCGGGAACATCGGTCCAGGTCGGCCAAAAATGCACAAGCATACTTCCACCAGCCTCAGTCCCAAATAACTGGTATGAATGGATAGAGAATCATCTGGTAGAAAAATAACACCAAGATACCTTGATTTGGTCCAGTAATTTTAGCTCCCGAGCCGTTTTTGTGAAGCAGTCAGATGTCCTACCCAGGGCCTCAACGTTGCTTTACAAAATAGGGTCTGGAGCTCTTACCACGGGACCAAATCAGGATATCTTGGTGTCTTCTTTCTTCTAGAAAGATTCTCCATCCAATGTCATCAGTAGTTTTGGGCACTGGGTACTGGAAGTGTGCATGTGGGATTTTTTGGGCCACCTTAGATCCCAAGTGTACGACACGTCTCTTATCCAATCAGCTGTCTCCTGTTTTACAACCCGACAAATTTTAGCTAAATATGTTGTTTTTTGCCATGCAAGGGTTGAAATGTGTCTACAACTTTTGCTCTACTTCAGGCGTCAACAAGAGACTACCGCCTCGGGTTTTGGAACAAAATTTAGACTGATTGAGTCTAGATTTACCGGTAAAAAGGTTGATCTCACTTTCCTGTTGTCAGTTTATTTTAAACAACTTGGATGGCGTACTGCCTACCAACATTGGACCCAAGATTGGCATTATGGGGCGGTCCTACTACTTCTAAAGGTGCCAAGAGCTCTCGTCTTAACTTGCTGCATTTTAGCCGTCTGTAAGCTGGTGTTCCTGGGGCCGGTTTCATAAAGTGACTTCAAGCTAATGGTACCATTAACTTCAATGCATTTTCCATTTGGTTAAAGGTACCAATAGCTTAAAGACACTTTATGAAACAGGCCCCTGTTCAGTACCACTGCTGTCCTGCTTCAAAATACTTCTTTACGTGAAGCCAATACGATAGCATAGCTGTCATTTTATAAACAGAATACGGCAAAGTTTGGTCTGCCCGAGCAGTTTTTAGGCCTACTTGGAGGGGGCAGGGTTGGTCGGACAGTCACCGAGTCGGTTCAAATGGGACATTGCTTTGCAAGTTGCCTGTTGAAATTTTATGCGGGAATAGGAAGACGGGGTGTGGGGATAGAAATTTGCCGCAGATTTTCGGCTTAGGGAGTATTAGCCTATTCTCAGTGTTTCACTTGTTCTGTGTATATGAATTCTTAAACACTTCAAGCGTTGGGTATCACAGGACATGCTGGATTCAATTTATTCAAAGTGCAAATATGCGACCTTCTAAAGCAAAACCAGCCACATGTCGCTCAGAAGGTAGCGTCAATGAACTAAGATGACACCAGAAGAGAATGGAAGAAATAGATTATTTCAGATTTCATAATAGACAGACAATAGTGAAACTGACAAACATATGGTTTCAACCTGCCAAGCTGAGAGCGACATGTGCATGGTTTTGCTGAAGAAGGTCACATATGTTATACGAAAATTTGAAATGCCCAGTTGCGTAATACTGAATTTGAAGATTTTGCTGTGTGACATTAAAAAATGTGGTGTACTACTCATCATTCCAGAACCTTATGACGCTGGGTTTTTCAGCAGTTTTCTCGCAAAGGCTAGGTCAAATTCGCCGTACCATAGATCAATCAATTTGTGGGTTTTTTTGTCGCTACAGGCAACATTACTTTCATTTCCCAAAAAAATGCTACATAAAGAAGTTTATTCCACAAAATAATGGCCGAAATGGCAGCCATTTTGAAATAGGCAATGCATTGCACATGTGGAAACCGCAACGAACGCCATGATGAAACGAAATGGGTTTTGAGACAGGGATCCGTTATGTCAGCCTTTGGAGAAAAATAAAGATGGCAGAAAGATACCGATAAAGAGATTTTCCACGGAAACGCGGATTTCCACGGTTGAGAGGCAAAATATTGGGTCTTGAGATTCATGCAAATCGGTAATAAAAATTGGAGGGGGTTAAGTCTGCATCAAGTCGCACAGAATTGAATTGACGAAGCCAGACCCGTGCCCAGGGCTTCGTACTTGTACGTTTTGACCGTATTTTGTACGCGCTGGACCCGTTGAACTACGTTGTACGTTTTGCGTCTGTGATTGTACGGGCGGTATCAAAGTGCAATTGTACGGGCTAAAATGGCCAAAACTACGCTCAGAAAACATAAATTTTCTCCTTCAAAGTCTCCAATCCATCCCCACAACCTTCCCCTGAAGTTATTGGCCCTTTATGGGGGTTTCTATATTGGCACAAGGCCATGCCCGACCGCCAGACGCACTGGATCAGGCCGACACATGGTGTCTCATATTTGACGATCTGAGCGTGTTNATAGCAAGGGGTTCGTTATAGCGAGGAATCCGGCAAAGGCGAGTCTGTATGGTCAATGGCAATGGTCCGAGGATGTACATTGACATGCGTGCACTGAAAACGCTGTCACTACTATAAACGAAAGTTTTGATGTCTCAAGTTATTAAATTCCAAATTAAGCAAACAGGTAATTAAACAACACATTAAGTACATGTATGTATTCATTGACAGTGATTAGTTTCACGGCAAATTGCACACGCCCGGCAGAGTTGGATCAACCAGCTGACAGGGGCTACAGGGTGAACCTTAAAAACAACCCTTTAGTGAAAATTTTTGGGTCCATTGGGTAGGGTTCGTTATATCCGAGAGTTTGTTATATCGAGGTTCGTTATAGCGAGGTTGCACTGTAGTGGAAAGATACCGACAAATTGTGTGTTAAATCCAATGCAGCCATTGCTGAGAAATCTGCGAAAAACCCGGTGCCATAAGAATCTGGATTGGAGTAGGCCTATCGATATATTCTCTTGTCTTCAGCAGGTCCTTTGCTGTCCAACCCTTGTTCTGTGTAGTGAGTTAAACCAACAAGGACTAAGGGTAGCCGTGCGGGTGAAAATAGGGGAAAATAAAATTAAGAAAAATGTGGAAAAGCCATTTGTGCTGTTGTCAATTTTGAAATTTGGGAGTGCAGATACTGTGATGTGACCCTTCTGGACAATTTTGTTGCATTATTGCAGTAAAAATTTGTTTTTAGTAACCTTTTGCTGTGCCCTTGGTCCTTAGAAGTTGTAGGGATGGTATATCGAAGTCTTTGTTAAAGGTGCTCTCTCACCTTAACAATTCCCGAGTCCAGTATTAATAAGGATGTAATACTTTTTATTAACGGGTAAAGAGTTCAAAAACACAAAGGGCTGTTTTCACATAAGGCCTAGAAAAAAAAATTGTGTGTTTCCGGTCATTTGTAATTTTCCGACCGACCCTCAAAAATTCTGACTGGCCAGGAAACAAGATTTTTTGTTCTCACAAAAATGCATCACATCTATCAAAATTAATCTCTTTTGCTCTCTAGACCTTTAGGCATAAATGCCAGAGCAGCTTTTGAGGCTGTTCCTGGCTTCTAGATAACCTTTAGTATAATCCCTGTAGCTGCAATAAAATTATCTGTACCAAAAATGGAAAATAAAAAAAAAATCCCGACCGTCCGACCCTCGATTTTTGGAAATCGCCGATGACCAGAAACACACAATTTATTTTTCTAGGCCTAAAGGGTGTTTAGCCTAATCAGTGTGCAAGTTTTGCATTATACAGGTTAAAGGCCTAGAAAACTATTGTCTGATGTCTGTATGGTGCTTCACCAGAGGCCTTTCCCTGCAGGATAGTCACACGTGTCCAATTGTTTTGCGTCTATGTCCAAGCGGACAAAGGAAATGTTGAACGATCAGGCAGGCTTGTCTAGAATTTGTCCAACACTTTCTTTTGTTCCCCACACTGAGACACAGGAAAGGTAGACGCGTGTGATCGTCGTGTGGGTAAATGCCAGAGATCAGGCAGCATACAGAAGGCAGAACAATAGTTTTCTACGCCTTTAACCTGTGTAATGCAGAATTTGTACGTTGATTAGGCTAAACACCCTTTACGAATACGGCCCAAATACATGTAGTTTTCTAACTTTTACATACATGCACTCCTTCATCAAGCTTATTAAAAGTTGTATATGTAAAGGAATAGGCCCTAATTAATGGGACGTTGTTTATCAAACACTTTCTTTGATCAAAAGTGTTACATCTTTATACAACATCCAGGTTTTTAGAGGGACGTTAAATTTGAGTTGTTGAGGTGAGAGAGTCTCTTTAAGATTTCGTATGTATGTCATGAAATAGGCTTCAGAATGTGAAATCATCCATGTTCCGTCAGGCAGAGTACATTAAGGTTCTCGGTCGCATCTTGCTCTATGCTATTATATGTCAAAAATATTCATCTTTTAGGGGAAATTTCTTGTGGAGAACGGTTTTGATACATTTGTTCAGAACTCCAGAACTTATACCAGTAACCCCAGTTTATATCCTAATTTTTCATGAGCCAGGAACACAGAATAATGTGAATAATAATAATGTGTGGGCTTATAGTGCCTTTTACATTTAAGTGTCAAGGCACTTCACAATTAAAATGTACGTGTATAGCAAAACAGCAGAAAATTTCTAGCGAACTTTCTTCAGAATTTTCATCAAGGTGGTAAAAATTTCGTCGGGGTTGGCCTGTGCAGTAAAATAAATCCAAAACTTATTCCAACGGCAAAATCAGGTGGCACCATAAACTATTGTTTTTCATCGCCAATCAGGGAGGTGCTAAATTGAAATCAGTTTAAAGCAAATATGTCATGCCAGCCAAAGTGTCTATACATATGACCGATTGCTGCCATCTTGGATACATTAGTGCTGATAATGGCACATATTCCATAAAAATGCATTGTTGCATGTCTGCCATGGCTTTATTCTCTCAGGATACCATTAATATGCACGCGATCAGCTGCAGATTCAGGCCTGTGTAATGTTCTAAATTGCTAAAATACCAAAATTTGTAATTTTGAAGTTGTGAATTTCGCGGCCCGCGAAATTATTCTAAGTGTTGTTGTTACTAATTCCCTTTAATTTTTCCATCGGTTCACTGTTTCTGAGGCTTGAGTAGCAAAAGCTGTGCTGAAATTTTTCAGTGTCTTTTTACGGAAGCTTAGGGCCTGAAGATGTTTTTTTCTGACCTACCATGTACGTGACTGCAAAGAATCGGCCATGTTGGCCGTCAAATGGCCGGCGGCGACGTCAAAACTCACATCATGACATTTGGACGTCAGGATCTGTATGTTGATGCAGTGACGTCGCTTGAATTTTGATGGCCAATAGAGGCTATGCACTGACGTCATCAAATGACATCATCAATGGGTATGACGCCACGTGTTGGATGGAAAATGGACGGAGCACGTTGTCAGATGCACTGCGTCAGCATGTCACAACGTTCCATCCAACATGGCGTCACCTCGCTGATGACGTCACGTGCATGGCCTTTATATGGCAGCATCGTGTCGTCATGGAAATGTGACGTCACGTGAAGAACCGCTATTCCCTTTCATGTGTCGATGTCCATTAACGACTAGATCTAATTCCTGTTTATTTTATGAGAAAATACAGTCAATTTTGGAATCACCTGCGTAGGGAGGTGTTTTTTCTCAACTTCGTTCTCCCCCAGAAATCTCTCCTAAAATTCGACCCCTCCGCAGAGGGGTTGCTGAACTGTGATGCTATAAAAATTCTGTAAATACTTATGGTTATTATGCAGGCAACATGGACATGTAGTTTATACATTTCACATATTGAAGCAAGGATATATCATTCCCATTACCCCTTCATGATTGGTGCTGGTTTTTGAAATGGTCAAAATATACTTTCAAGAATCATCGAAGTCCTTTAAGGGTAATATTATGAAGTTCACGTTTTATGCATTTTGGCCCTATGCGATTGAAACGGTGGTCCAAAAAGATCTGCTGATTTAAAACTGGGGGGTAGGGCATACTGTCCGGTATTATCGGGATATTTTCTTCCCGTGCCGTTAGGGACTCGAACCCATGTACAGTTTGTCCTTGGACAATAAACTCCATATTATGGTTGGCGTAACTACGCTACCTTCGGAATGGATTGGGAGGGGATACAGGGTGGCAAAAAAGACGCACAACCGTAATTCCACTACCCAGAGCTTAAAACTGTTGATAGCAATGGATGGAGAATCTTTCTAGAAGAAAGAAGACACCAAGATATCCAGATTTGGTCCGGTGGTTCGAGCTCCAGACCTTATTTTGTTAAACCAATTCGAGGCCCTATCACGAACTTGCGAGTTGCCAGCAGGGTTTGAAACAGACCGGGCGCTGGTGACGTCACACGGTTACTGATATCGGAAGCCACTGCCGCACACGTGTCCTGAGGGGGGTCTGGGGCCTCCCCCAGAAAAATTTGAACTCTAGAAGCCCTGAAATGTGATTTCCCAGCATTTCGGAATGCAAATCTAGCTCCCGTCCGTGCTTGCAAAACCTCAGTGTTATTTAAAGTGAATAATTTTGACCGGGCGGCGATTTTTTTAACCGGGCGGCGGATTTTTAGACTGGGCGCTGAGATCAATCCTGCATTTTGAACGGGTGCCACGCCCGTTCTGTTACACTAGTGCAGAACCCTGTGCCAAGTAAGTTTAGTTATAGGACCACTGACTTTGCTTCACAAAAATGGCTCTGGAGGTAGAACTACTGGACCGGATCAAGGTATCTTGGTGTTATTTTTCTCCTAGAAAGATTCTCTATCCATTCATACGGTGGTTTGGGACTGAGGCTGGTGGAAGTATGCTTGTGCGTTTTTTGGGGGCCACCTGTATGTCAAGGGGTTTTTTATCGTAAATATAGGAACCAAACTTAATTGCATGGGGTCAAGTGTGGACTGTTTGATTTTATTGTAGATACTGAAAAAAAACATAGTTCCACGATGCACTGACTGACATTAAGTATGTCGCATGCACTGGTGTAGTTTAAATCGTTTCAACGCAAGAAGGGATCGAATTTTTCTTTCCTTTGCGCAGTGGAAATGGATATATTTTCCACGCTGGTTTGGTGGAAAAGCCTTGTGTAGGGATCATGGCTACCCTTAAGTACAATCTGAAATTCACGGAAAATGTAATAGACTCTATCACTCCAAAAGAGTGCAGCACCTTACGGAGTAGCGTCATGACGTCCCACATGTCATTTCTGAATGCCATGACGCGACTCGAAAAAAAATCGGTTGTTTCAGCGATCATGACGTCGTGAAACAATCTGATTTTTTTTCGTCTCACCTCAAGACGTCATGAAATGACGTGCGGGACGTCATGACGCTGACCCCGTAAGGTGCTGCGCTCTTTTGGAGTGATATTGTCTATTGTCCTTGTATCTAAATTAAATTTTGAGTCTACTATTTATCCACACCCAATTGGCGTGGGGTTTTTGGCCAATATACTCTGTAACGGCTGGGTCAGATTTGACACACCATACATCAATTGACTTGTCTTTCTTGTCGGTATCTTTAGTGCTTCAGCTAGAGCAAAATGGAATGGCGCTCCCCCATGCCCCTTTTTCCAAGTGCCATTTGCCCTTTTCAAGGCCAAAATTAGCACCATGCCCCTTTTCAGAAAGTGCCCTGCCTCTCCAGATAAATATTTTTTTACGCCATGCCCTAGTATCAACTGGCCCTGTCCCATCGAAAACCTGCCATGCCGTACTCGCGTAAATCCATTCTCAACGCAGCAATGACAGAAAGATCCGAAATGTGGAAGACAATGACAGATTATTTATCAAAAAATGACATAAAACGTGCAAAAACGAGTTGGCGAGTGGCACGGCTTTTTCATTCTCGTGGCTTGTTGTGTGGTAGGACTGGCAACAAGTCTTGTTGCCTTTTCACCGACACAACTATGCCGTTCCCTTGCAAATCTAGTACCATGCCCTTTTTCAGAGGTGGCCAAAAATACCCTGCCCTTTTGGAATCCTGGCAGAAGCACTAATCTTTCTGCTATCTTCATTTTTTGCGCAAGGCCGACATAACGGATCCCTTTCTCAAAACTCATTTCATTCGCCACTACATGTATGTTCAGTGCAGTTTACACATGCGTGATGCATTGCATCATTTCAAAATGGCTGCCATTTCAGCCATAAAACGAACTGTGATTGGTGAAAGAACTTGTTTTTGTCGCGTTTTTAGGGATAATGACGGCAAGGATGCCTGTAGCGGCAAAAAAGACAACTCGCTTGACGTATGGTATGTCAGATTTGACAGAGGAGCCCTGATAGCCGAGTGGGTATCACGTCCGCTCAGCAAGCGGCAGGTCTCGGGTTCGAATCCAGCCCGGGGCCATATGGGATTTCATTCCCGGCTCTTCACGTCAGTCGCATGTGACTGAGAGTAAGCCGTGATGCCTTGTTCCTTGTTTCTTTGCAAGGGCAAGTAAAAGACCCCATCCAAGTGAGGAACATGAGTAGCTTGAGATGGCCTCTTCCGTACTTATCAGGGCCAATAATGCTATGGCGTCGGCCCTGACGGAAATACAAATACAAAATTTGACCCAGATTGTGTGGAGAAATTGGCCATAAACGCTGCATCAGTTGGATGTGAAATGAAGGGTTTGTGTAGGTTTAATTCCCGCCTGAAATGATATGTCTGCATTTCCATACTTCCTTCACCTCCCTCCGTATTTTGCAGCTTGTACCAGAAGGGTAGCCCTGAGAACAAATCACACATCATGGTCTTAGACCCTTCTCCCTCCGATGGTGGACAGTCGGGGGTATTTTCGGGTTAAAATGAGGGTGGGCATGCTGGAATTATGCCCGGGTCTAAAGCAGCGCTCTGGACACCGAATTTATCGCAGTTAATTTTTACAGCTGCAAGATATTATAATGATGTATTAATCTGAGGCTAGTCTTCGAAATTTTCATATTTTGTATAATATGATATGCTGTCCACTCAAGACGAGGGAGAGGAGAAAAAGTTATTGCCAGTTTGTCGAAAAATCGGTCGCGATGTCAGTGGCAGGGTTCATACTAAAGACGCCAGCGTTTGTGTCCGACACATGATCAGATTTTCTGGACACGGTGTTTGGGCTCGTTTCCACCAGAATATGGCATCCGCATTCGAATCACTTCTATGATGAGTTGATTGACGGTTTCAACCACACTTTCGCATCGGCAGCGAACTGCGGCGGAAACCGTCAATGGACGCAACATAGAAGTGATTCGCTTAGACGCCAAATCTCGAAGGACAATTTTGTCAGCATGTATTTGTGCAATCTCGTACCCAGATCTACCTCATCCGAGGATATCTCTGGCAAGGGCTACGACTAGACCAAAATTTCTGGTCAACCGCTGGCAGCATGCCAAAATGTTCGTTTCACACAATATTTCGTTCTTCGATGACTGAAAAATATCATATATGCCTAAAAAGCCATATAATATCCCCAAAACATGAAGATGTTTGAGTATTAGAGCAATTTCAAACGAATAGTTTAGTTGGGAATATCATGCCGCGGGTGCCAGGTGTGATTCGCCTCAAAATCAGTATATCGCTCATGCGCAGTATTCCTGAAGTCGTCAGCCCTTTTCAGTGGTGTTGTAGGAACGTAAACCCACTGGGGACGAGTTTGCTATTCGTGGGGTCCTGAAATGGCCTGTGGTAATTCTGCAACATCAGAACGACAATATCGGTGTCTAAATTTGCTTGCGTGCAGGGTTTCCGCCAGAATAAAAAACGAGGGTACGGACAAAAAATTTTCAAAAATTTTTTTTCCTTGACATTTTTTTTGTTGATTTTTAACAAGGTTTTAAACGATGTTTGGCGCCATTATAGGTGCATTTTGAAGCATAAAATCCCTGTGCCGGTGATATCACTTCATGGAAAAATGGTTACCCAACATTTTTTAGGGTACGGATCCGTACCCTGGAAAAATTTAAGGGTACGGAATTTTACCCATTTTACCCTCTGGCGGAAACCCTGGCGTGTCGGACGCCAACCGCTGGCGTCCAAAGTAAGAATCCAGCCTTACACTCGACGTGCAGCTGATTTTAGGCAAAATTGATTTCAATGTTTTCACAATAATTTCCATTCCATGATGACAAACTACGAGATATTTCATTCAGAGGTAAAATTTGCTGGGAATGCAAATTCAAAAATGTTTATATTTCCATTATTGATGTTCATATGAAATTAATGAAATTTTTTTCAATTTTGTTTGGCGTAAAAAAGTATTTTCTCCTTGTGGCCAAATCGTAATTTTAACTGACTGCAGTGGAACCTGTCTTAGCGGACACCTCTAGCAAGAGTACCCCTCTTTATTAAAGGTGTTCTAGTTCGAATCGTAAACATTACAGTGTGCCACCTATTGTCAACTTCTGGTACTAACAAATTAGATAAAATCTAATTAAATCTCACCTTTCACAACTTTTTGTTTGTTTTTGAGCGTAATATCATAAATATATTTCAGTTACAAGAATATTTATCAAGATAGATATATAAAAATAGACAACATTAATGTCTTGGTATACACGGTGCTGCCACCTGTCCGAGGAAAAATAACTATTATAATCAACAATGTAAAAAAACAAACCGTAATGTTTACAATTCGAACTAGAGCACCTTTAAGGACACCAAAGTTCAGTAAAAAATTGGTCATTTCTATTGGTTTTAACCTCTGTAATCAGGATACCTCTCAATGGGGAACCCGCGTGACAAACTAGAATAATAGATGCGCACCGAGTATAAGACCTGAATGACGTACTGATGTCACTCTTTTAGGCTCAGAACATGATAGACCCCACGACGCCAGGAGGGCGCCACCTTATTTGCCTTCAGGCCACAGAGCTGTCAACATCTCCGGATACCTCTTACACTACTCAAAGAAAAAAAATTGTAGTCATTTAGGCGGGATTCGAACCGTCGACCTTCTGATTTGTAATCCACTCGGCCAACGAGCCAGCTGACAGAGACATGATTTGTGTTTGTCATAGACGTAGGCCTTCGACTTACCGGTAAGTAATAATACTATTCAATAAGAGAAAACATGAGAAATCTTCCAACAATTTCGGTGGCCGAATGTGGAAGACGGTGGAACAGAGATAACAAGGCGCGGGTTCGATTCCCAGCTGGGTTAATACTTTTTCTTTCAAAAAAAGTGTTCAGCAGGAGCTCACCAAAGGATGCTGACACCTCGACAGCTTGAAGACAAATAAGGTGCGCCCTCCTGGCCTCATGGAGTCTATCATGTTCTGAGCCTTCGTTTGAGATACAATACACCCTATCACTCCAAAAGAGCGCAGCACCTTACGGGTGTCGGCGTCATGACGTCCCGCACATCATTCTGAACGCCAGGACGTGACTCGAAAAAAAATCCGGTTGTTTCAGCGATCATGACGTCGTGACACAATCTGATTTTTTTTCGTCTCACCTCGAGACATCATGAATGACGTGCGGGATGTCATGACGCTGACACCCGTAAGGTGCTGCGCTCTTTTGGAGTGATATCGTCAATTCTCTTGCTCGTCGCATTGGGGCTTTTTGTTCGGAGACGTCAACTTTAAGGACAGCATCTGTCAGTCCCAGAGGTGTCCTTAATAGAGAGATTCCACTGTACTCTTCATAATGATCAATCTCCCAGTTCGCATTTCCCCCGTATAAGCTACAGAAGTGTTACTCAAAAATTGCAAAGGCCAATGTTTACTTCTTGATATCAATTCAATATACATGTATGTTATTAAAAAACACTTCCAGAAATAATTTCTGGGACACCGAAGGAACATTTGTAATTCTGGTTAGTTTGGGTTATTTTCACATTGTTTACTTTCGACACACATGAATGAATAACGCTCAGACGATTTGGCACAGCTTTATTTGAAATGGCAGAGCCATGAAACATGGCAGTGTGCACCTGATGGCACAGCCATATTCGTGGCTGCGCCGCGTGGCTCTGCCATATTCCTTAAGCTAGGCGCACATTGGTGGAAAATCTCAATGCGGTAGGGGTGTTTTTAAAGTCGACTGACCCAACACTGTTGGACTCGTCATTCAGCCAGGTCAGTCCAGGGTCGGATCGTGGGGGCGTACGCCCCCTATTTTTGGCAGAGCAATGATTTTTTTAGCATGAAAAATTTAATCACATAAAAATATTGAATATATTGCTCTCAGATGCCAGGAAAATGCATCTACATGTAAAAACACTTAAATTGTTAAATTTTTTGGGGTTTGTGCTTTCGGTGCTCACCACCTTCATCGACTCGAGCTACGCCCCCTTTCTGTTAACCCTGGATCCGACCCTGCAGTCGATTTTAAAAAACACCCCTACCACATTGAGAATTGCTGTCAATGTGCACCTAGCCTTAAATCCAACCGGTTTGATATTTTTTGCAGCCGCACACAGCGGCGCAGTGAAATTCTGGTCTCAGCCAATTGGGCTATTTTAATATGGTGCTTACAAGGGCAAATTCTTGTAAGATGGGGTAAATTGTTTTGGGGAATGGATGCGCATCTCACTGATTGACACTGCCTAACTTTTTTATGGAAAAATTCATACCTCTTTTGTACATGTATGTAAAAAAATGTATTGAAATGGCCCAATAGACCATAGTACTTTCCACTTACCTAGAATGTTGTTTTAGAGGACTGAAATTATTGGACATACTGGACTTCCTCGCATATACCGTCCCATGTCGGCATAATCAACACTAAGATTCATTTCTTGACTTGTCCTTCATCAGATACCTGGCACTAGTCTCTATCAAATTGATATGTACACTCTTGTACAGAAGTAAAAGAACACCAATTTTCCTAAATATCTCAAGAACCATTGGAGCTGCAGCAATGTTATTGGCACCGAATCTCTAGCAACATGTTGGGCATAGAACCATAGTGTTCGGCCAAAAATCAATTTTCATGAATTAAGAGAAAAATGACATTTTATAAAACAACTTTTTTCACAATTTTAAAAAAATCTTAAAATTTCAATTTGTTTTTCATTATATTCAACTTGCTTGACTGAGCAACATCTGCAAAACAGCAAATTTCCATTTCAAAATCTCGAGAGAAAATGCCTCTTTTGGCATTTTGTAGCAAAATAAATCCCATTCAGTCAAGTACACAATACTTCTGAGACAGCCCCTATTCACAGATTAATAGAGATATTTTGCGATATTTTATGAAAACTTGGTGTCCTTTTACTTTCCTACAAGAGTGTACAACATATGTGACCTACATTCCTGTGTTGATTTCAGCTAACTGCAGCTGTTCACACCGGCAACTGACGCTCAGATGATTTCTCAAACAGTCGGTTGAAAAATTATGGGTAGGAAGTCCCGTATGTCAATTTGTTCAGTTGTCATCAAGGCACACCCGAGGGTGACCAAAAAACCCTGCAGTACTCTATGGTATTCTATGGTACTACTGTATGGTACTCTTCTACGGTACTACTGTATGGGACTCTACGGTACTACTGTATGGTACTCTACGGTACATGTACTACTCTATGGGATGCTATGGTACTACTGTATACTACCCTATGGTTCTACTGTATGGTACTGTACGGTACTGCTGTATGGTACTCTACGGTACTATACTGTATGGTACTCTGCAGTACTACTGTATAGTACTCTATGGTACTACTGTATGGTACTCTATGGTATTACTGTATGGTACTACTGTATGCTACCCTATGGTACTTACTACTGTATGGTACTCTACGGTACTACTGTATGGTACTCTACGGTACTATACTGTATGGTACTCTGCAGTACTACTGTATAGTACTCTATGGTACTACTGTACGGTACTCTATGGTACTACTGTATGCTACCCTATGGTACTACTGTATGGTACTCTATGGTACTACTGTACGGTACTCTATGGTATTACTGTATGCTACTCTATGGTACAACTGTATGGCACTCTACGGTACTCACCATGAAATTACAAGACATTTGTAGAATGCAACGACCTTGGAATTGACTTTTTAACATTAGCTGTTTTAATGTTTATTTATTGAGGAGAAAACGCGCTTTGATACAAGATGTAAGCTATTTTTAATTTACTAAGAGAACACAACATAGTTAAAAAGCTTAAATACAAACTGTGCATTACGTGGTCAGTTGTAAAAATAAATGAAGCCGAGCCAGGTACTTCACTGGTGACGTTTCTTTCAGACCAATGTGTGTTGTCACAATTTTTAGCTCAGCTGACCAAAGGTCAGGAGAGCTAGTCAAATAACTATTGAGTGGCGTCAGTCTGTCAGTCCATCACTCCATCTGTTCAACTGTACATGTTATGTAACCGAAACAGCTAGAGGCTCCAAATTTCAACTGAAGGTAGCCCTGGTGAACTCTGCTTGGAGACAAAAAGTGCGATTTGCGCATGGCCTACATTAGGCTCTCCAGGGGGCGTTTTGCCTACAATGAAATATCACAATATCTCAGCCCCTATGATCATGATGATAGATACGTAGACAAAAAGTGATGGGATAGATAGGTTGAGATTTTCTACATCAGTAAAAGGGGAGCTAACATCAGATCTGATCTGTCCACCAGGGGGCGCTATTCAACAAAATAAAAAACGGGTATTTGAATTTCCCGCACCCCAAACTGTTGATCTCTCAGTCTCGATGGGCAGTTTCTGCCACCCAAGAGATGAAATAACGTACATTTCCCTATCTGACAACTATTATACAGTTCACTAACTGGGCTATCTCGACTCATCAAGGATTGTATCATGTGATATTAAACCCTTCCCATGCAAGGAGTCTACTAAGACATCTATCTCGATTCACCAAGAATGGTTTCATGCAATATTAACCTCTTCCCAACCAACCTGGGCCTAGAATATCAGCTGAGCGCCAGGCCCATGGGCCTCTTGTTTATGGCATGGATGCTGCTTGGAGACCCACAGGGACTTGAGGCATGCATGGCAGGGGTGGTGGGTGTTTCCGAGGTCCAAAAGCACCCACGGACAGTGCCCTGACCCCTGGGGTAAAANAGTACAGTGACCATGGTAACAGGTACAAATGTAGGCCTAGGCCTACAGTCAGTTCATGCAGTCTTCAGTGGGTGTGTGACTGTCATGGTGTGGATGTGCTGTGTCAGGTGGAATACCTGACTGATCATGGTCGTAGGCCTATGGCCTTGGCCAAGGTGTAACAAAATACCTACCAGCACAATCAAAGACTTTGATGGGCCCAATCTAGGCCTACGTCCTATTCCTACCCCAATATTTTGATGGCAATGCAATTCAAATGCCCAGGCCTAGGCCTACCCTGCCCTGTTAAGCCTAGCTGTAAAAATAGGCATACCAATCTTTTCTTCTGGGACATTCTCCCACAGGTGAGCACATGGTCCATGGACCGTTTCATTGAAAAAAAAATTCAATTCAATTTTTCTTCATTCATTCAACTTGCCTGACCGACCAACACCTGCAAATTTCCATTTTAAAATCGCGAGAGAAAATGCCTCTTGGCATGTTCAGCAAAATATATCCCACTCATATAGTCAAGTACACAGTACTTCTGAGACAGCCCCTCTTTACAGATTTTATAGAGATATTTGCAGATATTTATGAAAACTTGGGTGTCCTTTTACTTTCCTACAAGAGTGTACAAAATATGTGACCTACATTCCTGTGTTGATTTCACCTACATGTAACTGCAGCTGTTCGCACTGACAAATGACGCTCAGATGAATAGTCGGTCGAAAACTTATGGATAGGAAGTCCTGTATGCCAATTTGTTCAGTTGTCATCAAGGCACACCAGAGGGTGACCAAAAACCCACAGTAGCACCCACCCACAAAAACCCTGCAGTACTGTATGGTATTCTACGGTACTACTGTATGGTACGCTATGGTACTACTGTATGGGATTCTATGGTACTACTGTATGGGATTCTACGGTACTACTGTATGGCACTCTACGGTACTACTGTATGACACTCTACGGTACTACTGTATGGTACTCTATGGTACTACTGTATGGTACTCTACTGTATGGTACTACTGTATGGTACTACTGTATAGTACTCTATGGTACTACTGTATGGTACTCTATGGTACTACTGTATGGTACTCTACGGTACTACTGTATGGTACTCTATGGTACTACTGTATGGCACTCTACGGTACTCAGCATGAAATTACAAGACATTTGTAGAATGCAAAAACCTTGGAATTGACTTTTTAACATTAGCTGTTTTAATGTTTATTTATTGAGGAGAAAACGCGCTTTGATACAAGATGTAAGCTATTTTTAATTTACTAAGAGAACACAACATAGTTAAAAAGCTTAAATACAAACTGTACATTACGTGGTCAGTTGTAAAAATAAACGAAGCCGAGCCAGGTACTTCACTGGTGACGTTTCTTTCAGACCAATGTGTGTTGTCACTATTTTTAGCTCAGCTGACGAAAGCTGACCACGGCCCTGGTGACTTCCTCTGTGTCTATCCATGGAAGTATTATACAGCTGTATAATACTTCCATGGTCTATCCACCCAAAATCCTCCACAGAAGTTTCTGATCAAATTCCTCCAGCAGTTCTCCAGTTATTTTACGGAAAAGATATTCAAAATGGCCCTCATGGCCATCCTGAGAATATCAGGCGTTCTTGCTCGCTCCCTTCGTCACCGCAGACAAACGCTGCCGACGAAGGTAGCGAGCACTAAGAACGCCTGATATTCTCAGGATGCTCATGGCAGCCGTCTTGTTCAGCAAAATGACTGTCATGGCAGCCAACCGGTTCATAAGAAGACCGGAATACACCGAAATCCGCCGGAATACACCGAAATACTGCCGAAAACACTTTACAAAAGGCTTAACTTCACTCTTATGCTGTAGCTATAGATACGGGCAAGATCAGCCTCAAAATCCACACAGACAACTTCAGAAACATCGCATCAGGTGTTTTCGGCGGGCGGCCAGCGGTCGCCATGTTGGATGCGTGTTTGAGGTTAGGCCACCAATATGGCGGCGGTCGATCGCCGAAAACACCCATCGGGGCGATGTTTCTGTAGAATGGGTCTGATATTAAGACTGATATTGTACATTTTTGCATTGGATTGATATGATACATTGCCTCACTACTAATAATACTGAAAAGAAGCCTTTTAACCCTGTTTTCGGCGATATTCAGCCAACTTGTGTGACGGTCCTGGTTCTCAAAATGTGTCTTCCTCTATCCACCCAAGACCTTCCACAGAAATTTCAGATCATTTTCCTCCAGCAGTTCTCCAGCTATTCTCCTCAAGTGGAATTCAAAATGGTCGTCATGGCAGCGATCTTGTTCCGGATAATTATTCAAAATGGAAGCCATTTTCGTGGAGCAACGGATCTGGTTCTCAAAATTTGTTTTCCTCCTTTCGCTACCCACCCAAGATCTTCCAGAGAAATTTCAGCAGTTCTCCAGTTATTGTCCAAAATGGATATTCAAAATGGCCACCATGGCAGCCATCTTGATGGAGCGACAGCCCTGGTTTTCTGCAGATGCCTTCCACTAACCACCCTAAACCTACCACAAAAACTTCAGAACAATTCGATTCCTGCAGAATTGTTTGGATGTCATTTGAATACAAAATTCAAAGTGGCCACCACAGCAGCCATCTTGGTGGTAGAGAAAATGTCCCTGGTTGTCAATATAGGTGTCTTCCTCTACCCACCCAAAACATACCAAGGCACTTTCAGATCAACTCCTCCAGCGATTCTCTAGTTGTTATCCGGAACAGATATTCAAAATGGCTGCTCTGGCAGCCATCTTGGCATTACGATGGTCGTGGTTTTCAATAGGCCTGATAGGTGTCGTTGTCTAGCCACCGAAATCCTACCCTTGAAGTTTCAGATCAACTGGTTATCATTCAAAAAAATTCAAAATGGCAGCCATCTTGTTTTCCTCTACTACCTCACACTCCCGTCACGTTAAAACGTCAGACGTAGACTGTAGACTGGTACCAGGACCTGTCCCTTTCTCCGTCAGAGGTATTTTGGGACCGGGAACCAGTCTAAACAATTTATAGCAGTGAGGAAGTTTTGTCCCTAGGGTAGTTTTTCCTGGGGAGTTTCTTCTTTCCTTTCAAAGCGCACCTGGCAAAATTTATCGAAAATGAATTGTTCCACCACTCAGTGGGAACATGAATAATTCCGCTCATTCATGGCCATGTAAATTAGAAATTAAATATACAGTGTGTAAAATCACACCTGGGCCATCGGTCTCGCACTACATGCGACACAAAATTTAAAACTGCATACATGTAGTGGCCAATACGGTAATGGTTCAGTGCAGATTGAACACAAGGCCTAATGCCCGGAAATCCTTGTCAATAAAACCGCAGTCATATTCTGGGTGGGGAGCAGGAATGGTGGCCAAGGAAGAGGAGGCGTCCCAGCTTATTGGGAGTGCGGTCAAAGACCGTCCCACATCGTACACAGAGGAAAAGGTTGGTGTCTTATATTCAATTTTATAAATTTGTGAAGTGACAAGTAGGCCTACGTTTCTTTACTCCATTGGTGAGGTGTTTGACAATTAGGCTTAGTAGGGAGGTTTCGAAATCAAACGATAAACGTAAACGTTAACGACAACTTTATTTTTGTACTGGAAATGCAATGCAAAATCTGGTAAATGTGTACATTGTAGTATGAAAAATAACGTCGTAAAGTTTTGATTTATCGTTTGATTTCGAAACCTCTCCATTAGCTAGCCGTACACAGATGAGTAACGCTCAAGCGGGAATGCACCTGTGTTTTACAACCTGATTTTGCTTTGCGACTTGCTTTGCAACTGGGCACTCGCTCGCCGTAGTGGACCAGCTACATGTAGACGTGATTTCCTCCACTGGCGAAGATGTGGTCAATTTCAGTGGGCAATCGGTCGGCGAAAGGTGTAACGTTTTTCAGTGTGGCCATTTTTCTGGATAATTCCCATTGTTCGGAACACACTGGGAAACAGACTCACTGTTTCTCTGTGTGTCGCTCATTGTCAAGTCGCCGCTTATTCCGTCAATCTATTGTATTGTCACACTGGCACATGGCCCTCACTGAAAAACGTTAGGCCTACAGAATTTTGGCCACAGCTGGTAGAATGGTAGACCAGCATGTTCGTCTGTCTCGGTTTGATACTTCACCAGTACCATGCGACGCGTCGTTCAGGCGTTCTGCCAATGAGATTCTTTGGTAGGTGCTTCGGTCCGTGTTACCGCCTCCTTGATTGGTTGAACGCTTCCCGACGAGTTACTTACGCGCCAGTCTGTCACCGCCTAAAGGCTGTAGTCACATAGAGGTACACGTTACACGGACACGCCGGTTGACATTGGCTTCACAAAGGGCTCGCGACGGCGAAGCCATTGTTAACCGGCGTGTCCGTGTAGCGTGTAGCTCTATGTGACTGCAGCCTAATGGCACAGCCATTCGTGGCTGCGCCGCGTGGATCCGCCATACTCCTTTCGGTTTGATATTTGGGTCACTCACCTTTTCAGAT
>NMRB01001355.1:185081-195607 GCA_002633025.1 Notospermus geniculatus
ATCCGACCCGACACGGCACATCAATCCGCCCCGAATCAATCGGGTGGGCGATTTTTACGGACTGCGGACACACAACGCTGACCTTTTATGGACATTATCCCTATAAAATTCTTTGAATTCGACAGCTCTTTTTGTTCCGACTCGTGGACGAATCGCTTCCTTCTTGATAGGCGACAATGGCTAAAATGACCATGTGATGTAGACTTGTCGCACTAGTCTGTCACGGCTCTCCGTTTTTTGCTGTGTCGGACTCGTGCTGGACGGATACGTATCGCACACGGAACGGACCAGTCTGTCACCGCCTTAAGGCTTCCTTTACATCGAAGTATACGGTATACGAAACCGTCGGTACAATGGCTTCACGGTGGTGAATCCTCGGAATGCCTTTGTTAACCGGCGTTTTCGTATACCGAATACACTGTACTTCTATGTAAGGGAAGCCTTAACGACACCGTTTTTAAAGCTGAACTGCATGAACAAAAAGCCCCCAGGAGGGCGGCATCTGAGGTTTTATTGTGCTGACCCATATTGTAAACTTTTGAGGATATAGCAAAAAAATTGAAGAATACTAGTGTAAATTTGACTGTTTGTGGCGGAGGGAGTAAAAAATAAAAGTGGGAAATTTTGGCACTTTTGCTCGAATTTTTCATATTCTAATTTTAATTGGGGAAAAAGTTTTTCCCATTCTGAGAAATATCGCCCGAAAAAAATCAGAAAAATATCATGTCATTTTAAGAACATTTCTCAAAATGGACAAAATCCTATCCCAGTTAGAGAAATTGAAAAGTTCGCGCGAAAGTGCAAAATTTCCCACTTCTTATTTTCCACTTTTATTTCTTACTCCCTTGCGCGGCCATTCAACTAAAGGCGGTGACAGACTGGCGCGTAAGCAACGCGTCGGAAAGCGTTCAACCAATCAGGCAGGCGGTAACAAGGACCGAAACACCTACCGGAGAATCTGATTGGCGGAACCCTGCAGGACGCGCAGCGTACGCGCCAGTCTGTCACCGGCTTAACTCTGACTTCGCAGTTTTGATATTAATTTCTGAATATTTTCAGCCACCCCTTTCGCCATCGCAAAATGTGGGATCTTAGTCGGAACCATATTATTTTTTGTTGTCGCACTCGTGGCTGGTAAGTAAACGCACGACAAAAGGTTTTCTTGCTCGAACCCACATAGCTCAACTGTCTTAAAGGGCCACGGTATCGCCACTTTTGTCGGGAGGCAGCGCCACCGTCGGTGCTTGTATCCCATGTGCCCACCAACATTTAAGAAGACCAGACAACTTGCTTACTTTTGTAAATTAATTGTTAATACTTTCAAGGGCTAACCCTTGCCTCGAGTTGTTTTGTTCCCGATATGTTACCAGGTTTACTACATGTGCTGCACATGCCACCACTTTGTACCTTTGTATTATTTGTAAAGATACACTCTTGTACCTTCATGTAAGGTCTGAGGTTAATAAATTGAATTGAATTGAATCATTCTCCAATACCGTAGTTTTTCCTTTCGCCCCAGTATTGGAGAATTCATTCTCCAATACCGTAATTTTGCCTTTCGCGGCCCCAGTATTGGAGAATGTATGACAGTACAATGCATACGTGGAAACACTAGGAACGAGACTTACTCTACATGGGGCGAGGTTGATAAGCGGTAGTTTAACAACATTGTCAATAGAGGTCTCACTCAACGCGGGTATGTGTAGGGATGTAGGCCTAGGTATGGAATACAGTTCTCCTTTAAGGGGCGAAAACGTTCTCTGTCGCAAAGTGTGATGACTTTTTATCCATCCTGGCCATCTTCCGACCACTTTTGAAGAAAAAATCTTTCTTGCTTAACCGACATCGTCGTCACTGCTCACAGCGGGCCATTCAGTGGTTTGTTGACTGTAGGCCTATTGTTATAAGCCCTCACGATACGTTAAAATTTTAAAAAATAAGGTGTTTTTTGGTGTTTCAGATTATGCGATGAGGATAATCATAAAAGCAGGAAACTACGGAAACGCTCACTCTTACCAAGTCAGTATTATATCCTAAGTAGGCCCACTTTATCTTTGTCTGGCAATCTGTTCCACTATAGAATATGAAATAGAAGTCGGGCCTCTAAAGCCTCGCTTATGTCGCCCTACGCTGTGATAGAAATAGCGTCAACAAGTTGCAACTGGTAACTTATGTCGCACCCGAGTAGAAAAATACCGATCGGTCGCAACTACATGGAACTAGTTTATCGCCGTCTTTTGAGTGCTTACATGTATGTCGACACAGATTTCCTTTGATTTTAAGTGAAGTGGTGATTAGGTCACGTGGTCACGTTAGGCCACGTGGAATGTAAAGCGAATTTCATTGGCTGTCTTCAGGATACAGTTGTCAACTAGTCGCTGAAGTTGAACATGTGCGACTTTCAGGATCTGGATATTTTTAGTTTGCAACTAGTTGGCAACTAGTTACTCTCTGACGCCCGAGAGCTTATGCCACCTGGTAGTTGTGACTAATTAGTTCCAACTACGCGCCGATTATCAGTTGCCAACTAGTTCTGACTGTACGTAAGGGCGACAAAAGCGAGGCTTAAGGTGACAGACATTGCTTCCTACCATATTCGAACCCACAGACCAGTATCTGAAACAAGGTGGCGATCAGATTGTGCGGCGATTTCGCCCAACTTCGCCTGGTCTGCTGCTGGTTTTTACCTTTGAAAAAGTTCCATATTATTGGCTGTTACATTTGGTTACCACTTGTTTCCTTCAGGAAGTGATGTTCGCAGCTTTCGGCACGCCTGGTTTCTGTTTGATTACATCGATGCAGTTCTTTTTTTCATTCCTTTGTGAGTACAACCAAAATAGGGAGTTTAAGAAATCAAACGATAAACGTTAACTTTACGACAACGTTATTAGTGAGTTTGAGAAACCACACGTTAACGCTAACGCTAACGCTAATTACGTCAAAATGACGTCACTCCCCGAAGAAATACAACAGATTCATTCGATGTGACGTCAAAATGATGTCAATAACGTTAGCGTTAGCGTTAACGTATGGTTTCTTAACCTCACTATTTTTGTACCGAAAATGCAATATATAATCTGGTGAATTCGTAGTATGAAAAATAACTTTGTCGTAAAGTTAACGTTTATCGTTTGACTTCTTAAACTCCCTAATATCTTATTTGATACCTACGTTTGGTGTAAAAATAACAAAATATATATAAGGGAGTAAGAAATAAAAGCGGAAAATAAGAAATGGGAAATTTTGGCATTTTGCGCGAATTTTTCAATTACTCAAATTGGGAGAAATTTTTTCCCATTTTGAGAAACATCGCCGAAAAATCTGACAAAATGTCATGTCATTTTAAGAACATTTCTCAAAATGGGAAAAATTTTTTCCGAATTTGAGAAATTGAAAAATTCGCGCAAAATTCCAAAATTTCCCACCACGTGTGTTATGTAGAGATAACGCCAAAATAGCACAAATGGTGTTTTGAATAACCTAGCCCTGGTCGCTTGGATATCGCCCTCATCTGGTGTGTTGCCCTAATGTGTCCTTTATATCCTTCCAGCTTTGATAAGTTACCATATTCTGATCGGTGATACACTTGATGGTTTCATCGCAGGATTAACAGGATGTAAGTATGAGATGGAGCCTGTATAAAGTGACATTTAAAGGGGCTACCTCGCCTTACGAACTGTATAAAACGTCCCTCTAAAACCTGGATGTTGTAAAATGATGTAACACTTTTGATCAAAGAAAGTGTTTGATAAACACGATGAACAACATCCCATTAATTAGGGCCTATTGCTTTACATACCGGTATACAACTTTTAATTAGCTTGATGAAGGAGTGTGTAAAAAGCAAAAAAAAACTATCTATGTGTTTTGAAACTCCTTCGGTCCACGAATAAAAAATATTACATCCTTCTTGGACTCAGAGTTTTTAAGGCGAGAAAGCCTCCTTAATAATAATACGTGAGGAAATATGTCGCTAAATTGAATCTTTTGACGAAGATGATGATCGTCGTACACCTTTAACATGTACGACGATCGTACACCTTAAAGGGCAACGATATTGCCACTTTTTGTCGACAGCTGGTGCCACCGGTGGTGATTGTATCATTCTCCAATACCGTAGTCTTGCTTTCGCCCCTGTTTTTAAGAGTGTATGATTACAATGCAATGCATACATGGATACCCTAGGAACGAGAGTTGCTCTACATAGGGCGAGGTTGATAAGCGGAGGTTTAACATTGTCAATAGAGGTCTCCCTTAACGCGGGTATGCTTAAAGGAGCATGATATGCGATCTCTAATTGCTAATTTGACTGCCGACGTAGAGGGAGCCACCTAGCGGCAGCAACAGGAACTACAAAAATCCATTACAAAATGTAGTAAATCGGGTCCATTCACCATCAACGTAGTTGGTTCCTTGGGTTGGAGAGTGACGCGGTGGCGCCGGCTGTCGAGAAAAAGTGGATATACTGGGCTCATTTAATACAGTGCCCCTTTAAACGCATGATTCTTGAAGCGAATTGCTCGCGGGGTTTGTTGACAGTATTTGTTTGTGGACATGTCCTCAAATCAAGCGCCGTTTTGAGAAAAAGGGGAAAGAAGGATTTTAGTTTAATGGGAAATGCATTAGACAGCCAAACTTCGGAGGCGTATTCTGCAAAATCTGCCGCTTCGAAATCAATGTGAATAGTACAAAATGTACATTTTGACCGACTGAATTTGAAACTGTCATTAACACATTTTAACAAATTTTTAATGGAACCTCGTCCCCAGTGTTTACGTTCGCATATGTGCACAGGTTTTGCATATGGCTGGAGCACGGCTTTGCCTGGAGGCGAGATTGCCTCTCTATGGGAGGTACCACCAAAAATCAAAACAAACCCCGCGAGCCATTTGCTTTAAGTTCCAATGTTTCTTTCAGGCTCAAGTTTATCGACCGTATTCAGTGATCACAGGCTCCTCATCTTTCTCTCGGCGTCCATCGTCATCTTCCCCCTGTCCCTGATCAGGAATGTCTCGAAGTACTCCAAGGTGTCATTTATCGCCGTCTTCATGATTCTGTCCATGACAGGCACCATCTTATATAATTTGGCGATCTTTCATATGGAGGAGAGAATGTACGTAAAAAATTGCTAGACTGGTTCCCTGTCGTACCGCTCCGTTCCTCCACTACTACGACAGGCCCACACTTGACACTAGCGGCGAAATATCGTGCCTCATTTCACCACTAGCGTAGGTGGAAGGCCGCCATTTTGGATTTTGCCGGCGCGCATGTAGAAATACACTAGTTCGGTCGGCCTAATCGCACAATTCTTTCTAATTAGTATTCAGTTCATTTCTAATACCACTTGTTATCAACACGAAGTCCTTTTAGTCTGAAAATATTCGCCTTGAACCCAACAGCACTACTTTTCAACATCATCTATCATTTAGCGTAGATGCCACTGGGTTGGCGGTGACACGGCTGGCCTGTTCACGATGGTTAAAAACCTTTACCAAAATGTAGTAATCTGCACTACTTTCAAGATGGAAACCTAGCACCTGCGCTAGTGGTGTTATAGAAGATAACGCCATCTAGTGTCAAGTGTGCGACAGGCCGCGTGTATGCAAATGAGCAATAAAGACGCCTAACGTTGCGGGAGTCTCTCTCTTTCTTGCAAAATACTAGTATTTTGCAAGAAAGTGCCTTCCTGAAGAAGACCCGGTTGGGGTCGAAAATTTGCAAAAAACGCTGCTCAGGAGGATGACCTCTGCTTTTATATCATATTTGAGTGTGTCACCTTTGTGCTATATTTCTGAACAATAAGACCGGACTTATAATCCTGCCTGACCCAGATTCCTGTTACACCAGTAGGCCCATTAATTTTATATACGAGGCCCACCGTTTTGTACGGTTAGCCTTGGCTCGACATTGCATATGTATGCACATTTTAGGCATATATTTACAATTATAATGACCGCCGTGCATCTGAACAAATGTTCATGTACTAGTAGCCTAAACACCAGCTGTAAAGTTATCACTAGAAGTTCATAAATATCGGTTTTTCAGACAGTGCAAATTTGATGAACGTTCCAAACGTATACACTCGACGCAAGAGGGCACATATCAAAATCACGCAGATACCCCCCCCCCCCACCTTTGCGGGTCTACTTTTTGTACCGCATTTTTGGGGGAAAATGAGAATCGGAGAGCTAGAAAAATGTGGCCTTCACCTTCTCAAGGCAATGCGTTGGCCTCTGCAGCGCGTTAAAAATTGGGAAATTTCCAATTCTTGCGGCAACGTAAAGCGATAACGCAACCGATACCAAACGGAACACAATGTGGTCACCCTTAATTTTTCTATTGGTTCAATTTTTGCGACGACGCATATGCGCGAACGCATTGCGATGACGGCTCTAGTGTATACCCACCGTGTGAACAGCTCATTGACTCAAGCTACATGTAGAAGTACATGTATTTTTACGCTATACGCGTAAAGGCCCGAACCCACTGACGCGTTTTCGCGCAGCGGGAAAACGCAGCGGCAGAAAATGCTTTGTTAAAAGGCAGCGGGCCGAGAAAATAACAAAGGATTTGTCGGGCAGTGATGAAACCGCGGCGGCAAAACGCGACAGTGGGTTCAGGCCTTTAAGGCTCGTTTCCACAGACGCGTTTCACGCTGCGTGATGCGTCAAATCTTTTGTTATTTTCCGCCGCTCTGCTTCCAAACAATGGGCGAAGCGTCAAAACGCTCACGCTACCGCTTCTGTGGAAACGGGCCTTTACGCTCGACGCTATACGCCGTATGCCGTACGCGTGCCCGTGTGAACGAGGCCTAAGGCCTGCTTTCCATTGGCGCGTTTCCGCGCACGGAAACGCTCGAAACCATTGTTTTTTTCCGCGCCGTGACCAACGAAGCGGAAACAAACAATGGTTTCGAGCGTTTCCGCGCACGGAAACGCGCCAATGGAAAGCCGCACTAAAGGCCCGTTTCCACTATAGCGGATTCCGCCGCGTCTTGCGGCGAGCGGAGCGGTTTTCACAGGCATTGGGATAATCAATAGGCCATTGTATTGTTACACCACCGAAGGATTATCCAAAGCCCTGTGAAAACCGCACCGCTCGCCGGAAACCGCCGCGGAATCCGCTATAGGGTGGAAACGGGCCTTTAGAACATATCTGTATCTCTTTTTTCAGCCCAGATCGTGCTTCAGACTGGTATCTGTTCAGCTGGGAATTTCCAAATGGAGTCAGTATTATTTCCATCCGTGAGTAGACCTAAAGTTGCTCTTGAAAACTTCCACACACGCGGGAATTTTCCAGCGTTCAAGGCCATCTCCACACCAGCGGTTTCTGCCCCGCGGTTTGCGGCGGGCGATGCGGTTTTCACAGGCATTGGGATAAAGTCTTGTTTCCACTACAACGGTTTCCGCAGCGGCGCCGCAAACCTCAGCGGAAAACCGGTCTAGTGGAAACAGTATTAACGTCTGTGTCGGCCTCGCAACTAGAAGTTAAATCAACGCGAAAAGTGCGGTCAGTACGTGGATGGGTTAGGCTAAGAATCCATTCACGCGAATTTCTAGCTTGTTTGTTTTCGTCACGTTGGTCGTGGACAAAAGATGCGGCATCGCGCCGCTTGAAAATCGCGTGAATGGATTCTTAGGCTAAGGCTAGGGATACACTGAACGCGATTTACCCATCGCGCGCGATTTTCGCACGAATCTCTTTTGTTTCGGAGGCATTGCGGCATGAAATAACAAAGAAACAACGCGCGCGATGGGTAAATCGCGTTCAGTGTAGGCCTATCCCTAGCCTAAAGGCCCGAACCCACTGACGCGTTTTCGCGCATGCAGCGGGAAAACGCAGCGGCAGAAAATGCTTTGTAAAGGCCCGAACCCACTGACGCGTTTTCACGCAGCGGGGAAACGCACCGGCAGAAAATGCTTTGTTAAAAGGCAGCGGACCGAGAAAATAACAAAGGATTTGTCGGGCAGTGATGAAACCGCGGCGGCAAAACGCGACAGTGGGTTCAGGCCTTAAGCTAAGCGCACATTTGCGATTAAAACCTTTGCGAAATGTGTACGTTTATCGGATCCGTTCAACGGATGCACTTTAACGCACGGCAACACCGCGCACATGTGTGCGTTAAAATTCGCAGCACCGACGGATGTGAGTTTTTCCTTCACCTGGAAAAATCGAAAGGGATATCCCAAAATTACGTCATTATAAAGGAATTCCTTCCGAATACCGGACGGCAACAGTTATTTTTGACGGATGAATGGAACATGTTCCAATCGTCCGATATCGCATGCGTTACTCAATTCGTTCCGGATGATAATAACGGCCATGTGCGGTGGCAAGTGTCAATCAATGTGTCCCATTTCAATCCTGTAACGGATCCGGTAAACGTATACATTTCGGAAGGGTTTTTATCGCACATGTGCGCTTAGCTTTAAAGGTCTCGGGCCACTTGTGCGTTTCGCGCTGCGTGATGCGTCAAATCTTTTGTTAGGAAGCAGAACGGCGGAAAATAACAAAACATTTGTTAAGGCCCGAACCCACTGACGCGTTTTGCCGCCGCGGTTTCATCACTGCCCGACAAATCCTTTGTTATTTTCTCGGCCCGCTGCCTTTTAACAAAGCATTTTCTGCCGCTGCGTTTTCCCGCTGCGCGAAAACGCGTCAGTGGGTTCGGGCCTTTATGCGTCATGCGTTAAGTCTTTTGTTATTTTCCGCCGCTCTGCTTCCAAATGGGAAAAGCGCATGACGGAGCGTACAACGCACAAGTGGCCGGTGGCCTTAACGTTCAAACGTCAGCGACTTAATTTTTTTCCAGTTTTTGCTTGCCACCACTTGTCATTCATGATGTATGAGTCTTTAAAAAATCGGACACAGAAGACATGGGACGTGGTGGTGCACCTAACCATGAGTGCTATGCTGGTTATAACTGTTATCTACAGTATTGGCGGCTATGCTGTTTATGGAAAGTATACACAAGGTGAGAGTCAGTCTTGAGCAACTTTTACGCTAATGCCCGGTTGTTCAGCCCAGAGTTGGGTCGATCCCGACATAAGCGTGGCTTAAGCCAGACTTATATTTCACAGCGCGTTGCGCAGGTTGGGCTTCAAACACAAGCCAAGCTTAAGCTGGTGACAGACTAGTGCGACGCCGCGCGGAGCTAAGCGTTTTCTTTTGTGTTTTCAGGCACCACTGACACCATGTGCTGTGGAGCGCAAAAACACAAAAGAAAACGTGTCGCTCCGCGTCGCGTACGCACTAGTCTGTCACCGCCTTAAAGCCTTTCTTATAATAAACCTGGCAGAGGGGTGGTTATAAGCGCGACTTACAATGGTAGGCCTACTCACTGTATGCCCCGACTTTGTAGATGGCAGAAGCATTGGTTCAGCTCACGTAAGCCACACCTGAGCAACCGGGCAGACATCATCGACCAAATTGTGTAGGAAAGCATTGGGAAGGAGGGTAATAAGCCAGGCTTAGGTAATCCCAAGTTTAATTCAGGTTGTGCAATGAACTCGGAATTGATTAAGCTGTTCTTATGACCAGACATAAGCGCGACTTACGTGAACTCGAGTTTGAGGAATAAGCTAGGCTCAGGTGAGCCACACCTGAACAACCGGGCATAAGAAATTTTCAGCTTGCTCGGCCAGTCAGCACGGTTCGGTACAATTTTGCCTAGAGTGAACTGGTCGATCTATAGCTTGTCCAGGTGTGACAGGAATCAGAGTCCTCGGAATGCAGACCCGCCAAACAATAGCCCGCTTTTGTAAGGTTATATTCGAATGGTCATTGTCTCTCTAGCCATGTTATATTCTAATCCCTCGCTGAACAATAAGACCGGACTTTGATTCCAGGGGACTTGGATTCCTTTTACACCTGTGTAGGCCTTACATTTTTCAGTGTGGCCCGTGTGCCTTTGTGACATTACAAATTGACGGAATAAGGCGCGACTTGACAATGAGCGACAGTAGCCCTTGTTACACTACATAAAAAACCCGTGTCGAACCCGGGTTTTTTCTGTCCACACCTGTTAAAAACGCGGTGTAATAATCCCCTCCGAGCTCGAACGGTTTTTGGAGGGTTTGATTTTGGTCCCCGTCACAAAATTTGAGTAGTGTTGACAGGCACCGGGCCTCGGGAGGGATTTTTCACAGCCGGGCAAAAATAAGTCTCAGTCCCTCTTTTTTTTTGTTTCAGCTGATTTATCAGAAAATCTATGCTTCGAAGAAATAGCGTCCTACATTTTTCGATTTGCGCTGACAGTCGTTCTGATGTTTATTTACCCCATGGATTGTTTTGTGGTCAAACAGGTAGGGCTTAAAGTGCAACTGTATGTATGATGAGGTATGAGGAACGCGCACAACAACCTCTGCCAATAGGGGGCAAGCATGCATAAAACCATCATGGCGCCCGCTGGTCTATAACGTAAAGCCAAAATTCTAGTCTCGCTCAGCCAGACCCTCGGTTAGTCTCGCGCAGCAGACAACCGGAGGGTCTGGCCCCAAACGAAGTATTTTTGTAATCACATCCGG
>NMRB01001356.1:14082-46943 GCA_002633025.1 Notospermus geniculatus
TTCGCATTTTCTACCGTAATTCGCCGTCATATTCCATTCTGTGACGCAGGACGGAGCGAACTGGGCTTGGGCGAAGAGGCACTTTTGACGGGAGGTACCAAAAATTTCCACGCCTCCTGCCGAGCTGTTCTGATGAAGATAACGGGACACAATTGGTGTCATTTTGTAGGTGCATCCTTCTTCTAAACAGACCAGAGTCCTGCTTTCGCATTTTCTACCGTAATTCGCCGTCATATTCCATTCTGTGACGCAGGACGGAGCGAACTGGGCTTGGGCGAAGAGGCACTTTTGACGGGAGGTACCAAAAATTTCCACGCCTCCTGCCGAGCTGTTCTGATGAAGATAACGGGACACAAATGGTGTCCTTTTGTAGGTGCATCCTGCTTCTAAACAGACCAGTGTCCTGCATTCGTATTTTCTACCGTAATTTACCGTAACTGGGCCAAGTGAAACCTTGGCTGAGGACAGGAGGTAACGAAAGTCTCCACACCATCTACGGAACTGTTCTGATGAAGATAACGGGACACAATTCGTGCCATTTTGCAGGTATATCCTTCTTCTAAACAGATCAGTGTCCTGCATCCGCATTTTCTACCGAATTTCGCCGTCGTTTTCCATTTAACGCAGGACGTAGCGAACTGGGCTAAGTGAAACTTTGGCTGAGGACAGGAGGTAACAAAAGTTTCCATCGGGACACAAATGGTGTCATAGGTATATCCTTCTTCCATACAGATCAGTGTCCTGCATGCGCATTTTCTACCGTATTTTGCCGTCGTATTCCATTTAACTATAAGGATGGAGCGAACTGGGCTAAGTGAAACTTTGGCTGAGGACAGGAGGTAACAAAAGTTTCTCACTCCTCCTCCTGATGCGAAGTATATATTGGAAGGTGCAGGAAACTTGAAATTCCAGGACCCATATTCGAAAACAAACTTAAGTCAAAGTGTGGTGCTTTTGTCTTTTTGTGTTGAACAAAGGATAAGTCACACACTTAGACTAAAGTAGTTTTATGATATGGACCTGGCGCGATATGCACAAAACATCTTAAGTGTGATTTTTTGAGAATTTCCCAAAGAATTTCCTTAAGTAATCATCCTTAACCTGAGTGGTATGCACAAAGCATCTTAAGATGAGAATTTTCTTAAAAATCTCCTTAACTTTAAGGTACCTCATCAAGATTCATAAGTGAAAATGTTGTCCCTATTTCCAGCAAAAAATACAGAAATTGTGTCTCTTTGACCTATTCAAAGATGTAGAACAGCATCATTTCTTCATAGCTCTTATTATTGTTGGTTACACTGAAGATAATGAAGTGAGAGGGTGGTACGGGTACCAATGATAATTCGGGACAGTGAAAATCCTTTTGATTTTGGCTTGGGTGAGGGGATTTCACTTTGATGGAACGGGAATACTCTTCATTTAATATCAATCTTCTTGCTGCAGATAGATTGACAGAAGCCACGTAGTTCCTGCCTTACTAAGAGAAATCCTACTGAGTTGAGAAAATTCCGATTACTTATGAAAATCCTTAACGTGTGCAACCATGTGCTCTTGAAGCAGGGATTCCCTAGGCATTCCCAGTGTGAGCTATTGTAAGAGCGAATTCTATTGGCTAACGCACGGGCTAAATTTAGCTCTAGGCCTAAGAGAAATCCTACTGAATTGAGGAAATTCCTATTACTTAAGCAAATTCTCAGCTCAGGAAATTCGTAAGGTGCTTCGTGCATACCACTTGAATGATTTCCTTAGCCAAGAATTATTTTACGAGGTTAAGGATAATCTTACACTTAATATAAGGATTTTTTGTGCATACGGGGCCAGGACCCATATTCATAAAACTACTTAAGTCTAAGTGTGACACTTATCCTTTGTTCAACACAAAAGATAAGTATCATACTTTGACTTAAGTAAGTTTATGAATACGGGTCCATATTCATAAAACTACCTAAGTCAAAGTGTGATACTTATCTTTTGTGTTGAACAAAGGATAAGTGTCACACTTAGACTTAAAGCCTCACAGTATTGAATTTTACGGTATTTTCAAAGTGTTAGGAGACTGCAGGTAGAGGTCTCATAGCCTCGTGAAGTTCCCCAAAATGCTTGCATAATACATACTTCAAAAATCAATGCTTAGTTTTCAGCACGGCTTCGAAAAAACAGCAGACAGAGCTCTAATGTATCCACATAGAGCATAGTACATATTACACTACACTAACGTCGGAGGACGTAAGCACTTTCTGAATTCAATACAGTGCGGCTTTAAGTAGTTTTATGATGAATATGGACCCTGGGACCTTATTTAAGAAGGATTTGTAACTTTATAAAGTGCGTAAACCATTGTTCGTTCGCAGGCACCTAGGCCTAACTGCACTTTCAGCGAAACAGGATTACGTACTTGTAAAGTTACGAGGGGTTTGCTAAATAAGGCCTCAAGATGCTGCTATTACGTTTGACAAAATAAACAAGAGTCACTGCAGACCGTTCCTGTAACCAGGTCTGCAACAAGGAATTTGATGTTTTATTCATGATGCAGAGGTCAAATAACCATTTGGAACATTCACTCCGGGAATTCCCTGCCTGTCCAACCGTGTGCTGACTTTAATAGGCCAATAGTTTCTCATTTGCTCAAGAATCACAACTGAGATTCCTCAATTGACGAAAATGAACAGTCCCTTTCATTATCGACCAACTAAGACACCATCCCCGTGGCTTAACACAACCGCAACAAAACATAATTATGTTCCTAATATTTAATAGCCAAACAAGCAGAAATTTAATTTCGTCATCACCCAATTAAGACGCCATCCCCGTGGCTAAAACACAACTGCAACAAAATATGACCATGTCCCTAATACACTTATTTCTCAGCCAAAACAGGCAGAAATTTAATTTTCCTGATCAGCTGATTAAACGGCGCCATCCTCATGGCTTAACAAAACTGGAACGAAACATAACCATGTTCCCAAACAAGCCAAGGCAGGAAATTCAATTTTATCATCAGGCAATTTAAGACGCCATCCCCGCGGCTTAACGCAACTGCAACTGTGCATGTTCCTAATATTTCCCAGCCCTGCAACTAGGACATGTCTCTTAAGCCCAGTCAGTCGAACGCATGATTCAGAAACTAAGGACTCTGGTTCGAATCCTGGTTATGGCATTTCATTTGTTTACCCCAGTTGAGCTTCGCCAGTATTTTTCAAAACCTTTTCAATTCCTACATTGATGGCTAAATGACCCACAATGTTGCCAAGCGGTTGTCGTTGATCCCAATGTTCCAACTAAGCACCCGAGTCGGAAATGAAGGTTTGTAGCGGAATGGCGCAGGCAACCCTCTCCCGAAGAGGCCGGGATGCCATACGCATTCACACACAGCTAGGGACAACATCCCGTTGTCCAGAGCTGGGTACAAACAATCATGGATCCACTACAAACAACGGGCCCAACCATCCACTGCTCACCGAAGTTACGCCTACCTCAAGGAAATGGTGCAAAGGTAGAAGGAATGGAAAAGCTTACTGCACCTTAGCAACGTGCGCCTACTAGGTCCACTCAACTAAATCCCCTTGAATTTGAGAGTAGAAACATTCATATCAGCTTCTATGAATAAAAAATATAAAAGATCCAATATTATCCAGTGTCAAAAATCATTTTTTTGTACCCCTGCGCTCTACCGACCAGAAAAAAGTGACCTGTCCAACAATCTGGGCAAGAAATATGAAACACCCTCGGACAAAATGTCAGAGAAATTATTTACCATTATCAGCCAATTAAGGTGCCATCCTCGTGGCTTAACAAAACCGCAGCAAAATAAAACCACGTTCCTACTATATACCAGCCAAAACAGGCTAAAATTTAATTTCACCATCGCCACTTAAGACGCCATCCCAGGGAAATGCCAGGGACAGAAAGGAGCGAAACAGGGGAAACATATACAGGGTGTCCCAAAAAACACTGACTAATTTTGACTTGACCTCATTTTGCTGCTACTCAAGATTTTTCTTTGATATTTTGTCCAGATATTCCTCGCAACTATAAATTTTAACCTTGTAATTTTTTTTCAGAAATACCCACTAGTTCAGAAATTATCTGAGTAATTTTATGATGTACCATATTCAATCCATTCCCTCCCCCTCTGCTGGATAACAGCGGCAACACGCACATTGGAATTGTCAATTACTCTGTTGGTCATGTCAGCTGAAATTCGCCAAATTTCTCTCCGCAAGTCCTGCTGTTTAATAAGTCTTTCTAGTGTCTGAGGTTTGTCACTGTACACCCGATCCTCTCAGGTATTCCCAAAGGAAGTAATCTGGGGGATTCAAGTCTGGTGAGTAGGGGAGCCAGGAGCCAAGGATTGTCCTTTCGATGGGATATCGCTCTGTCCCCAGGAAAGTACCGTTCCAGAAATTCCAGTCCTACATTTAGCACACTGGGGAGATCTTGTTGTGGAATATGACGGTATTCATATCAACAGTTGCTTTCTCCTCAGGGCAGAGGTAATGAATCTTCTTCTTAGCATTTCAATGTACCCATCAGAGTCGACAGTTACAGTTTTGCCCTTCTTTGTCCTCAAAAGAGTATGGCCCTATTATGCCATTGCGTAGCACAGACACAGGCAGTAAGTCTCTCCACACTGAGAGGTTGCGTATGCTATTTATCCTAGTAAGTCTCCCAACTATGAAATCAACCACCAAGTAAAAATGGTGTCAGTTTTGGCTAGACGGGATAAATTTGGCATTTATATCACAGACAAGAGCAGAGCGAGGCATGGATTGAATACATCATAAAGTTACTAAGATAATTTCTGAACTAGTGGGTTTTTGTGACAAAAAATGACACTGTTAAAATTTCTAGTTGTGAGCAATATCTTGACAAAATATCAAAGAAAAATCTTTAGTAGCAAGAAAATGAGGTCAAATCAAAATCAGTCAGTGTTTTTTGGGACACCCTGTACGTATCCGTGAAATCTCAATCACAGTGGAATAGTCCTTAGCGGCAATCACAGTAGAATCGCCCTTAGCAGTAACCACAGAGGAATATCGGTCCTTAGCAATCACAGGAGAATAGTCCTTACTTTATAGCATGCAGCAGCAATCACAGAGGATTAGTCCTTAGCAATCACAGGAGAATTATAGTCCTTACTTTATAGCATGCTGCAGCAATCAGTGGAATAGTCCTCAGCAGCAATCACAGTAAGAATATTCCTTAGCAACGTGCAGTCCAAGCAGACAATGCAAAGTTCAGTTCGTGGCACGATTTCAAAGTCAGTCACGTTTCTGAGTTATGAATCTGAGCACCATTGTAAAACGTACTGCCGGTGTAACATCTGCCAGTGTTCCCCATCTGTGAGTGTTCCCCTCCTATTGTCTGACGGAATAAGCAGCCACTTGACAATAGGGGACACACAGAGAAACATGTCGACCTATCTGCCAGCGTTTCCCAAACAATAAGGGACACACTGACCCACAGAAACACTGGCAGATATATTACTCCTGTGCCTTGATGACTAAACATGTCAAACACGAAGATGACCGTTCGACACCGCAGCCATTTTGTTTGAATATCACATGACCTCCGAAGCCGTCCGACATAATCCCTGGACGATCAGGTGACTTCCGAGGGTTGACAAACGCGGTGGTTTCGTTCACGTGTTCTCAGCTGTCCGATGACAAACGACATTACCGATAGGAGGGTTTGGCAGTTAAATGCTGAAAAAAGAAATGGACATTTTTGAGTTCGACGGTTTTTGTGAGAACAGAATGATGGGTGGACCTCCTGTTGCTTCGGGACGCAATGTCGACCTGTGGGCAGCTTTACGTCGTGGACACAAGCTTTTCTCTGGGTCTAGCGCCGCTGGAATGATAGAAACTTGTTTTGTAAATAGAGAATTACATAAAATCTCTAATCATTGTCGCTGATCGTGGTCATAAAGACACATTTGCGCAGTCAATGTAACTGTTTCTTACCGTGAAAAAAGCGCTATTTCTCGAAAAAAATCGGTAAAACGACATGGTGCTTTCAGCCATCATGGCCACATACCACATACACGCACGGAGCCACATGTAATGCTTCGACTTGCTTTTTGACAAACCTCAGGTACGATTACATCATGGTATTAGTGACGGTATATTGACGATGAAGACTGAATATAGGTCTTGGTAAGATCGCCATGAACCTCATAATCGTTTTGGTTGGGATGACGTCATGTATTGTTCGTCGATTGTCACCAGAACGAGGCTCCACTGGATGAGGTCGGTGTTGCGGGAAGCGATATCTCCGGGAGAGAATGTCCTGTTGTAGGCCATTATTAGATCCGATGAGCAGCGCAATAACTACATGTAGGCCTATAACCGAAGGCCTGTACCCACTGACGCGATTTGTCGTAGAAATTCTGCCGCTTAGCAACATTTTCTTTGGCAATGCTTCGGCTGAATGGTTTCGAAGCCGGTTTAGTAGAATCTAATATCCCCCGATATGTGATGTTCCCCAACAATACATTTACGGATTAAGCGGCACCATTGAATTGGACTCTAGAGAGACCAAGACCCTTCATCCTGTGACAAACAATGCAGGGGGACATCAGCCAGGTGGGAACATTAGATTTTATCACACCTGTGCAGCGTAAACGAGTGAAACCGTCGTGTACCGTTCAGATTCATCCTCGTGTATGTTTATCTGCATACAAATTCATACAAATGAGAAGCCTTGCATATTGCATTTACGTTCAGAAGAAGCCTTGCATACAAAAGCAGCCTTGCATATTGAATTCAGTATACAAATGTGGAAGACGCTATTCGCATTGCCACAACACGTCAATTTGGAAGCTGTGTTGTTGCTCATGAACAAAGAGAAAACTTGCTGCGTGCATTTTTAGAATGTTTTGCGAAGAGAACAAAGACAATAAAGTGATAGCATTTGCCAACTTAACCTCTAGAACAGGTACAAACATTTTGTTGGTTTTTTTCTACCAATTCACTCTCTCGCAATTTGCCGCTGTGGCAACGGTACTAACAGGTGAAAACGGTTCCGTTTCTTTCTTGATAAGAGCAATTGTTGCTAAACCTACCTGCCGTCATGATCGGATGTCGGCATGATGTTTCTTCACCACCGGGGGCCGATGAATGATCATCTCAAAGGCTTATAGGCCTACCGGTGTACCTGTACCAAGGAGCTGTTCCGGAGGTTTTCAAACCTTCATCCCTTTTCCCAATTAACAAGATGCGTCGAAACATAAAGCTTTGAAGAATATCATACCTGAAATAGGCAGAAAATCATTTTACATGTACACTGTAATCATTTTTGTTCGAGAGATCTTTGTAGGCTTTATTCACTTTCTGAAGATTCTGAGGCTATTACTCGAAGGCGCTGGGATCGAGGTGATACATGTAGGCCTATCAGCAGGATTTCAATTTCCTGTTCTATGATCGAGATCATTTCAAATCCCAGTCATTACTTCGATTTTAAAGGAGCTGGACGTCCAAGTTGTAAACACTCACTCACTGGTTCTCTATCCACGCGACGCCTGCGATGCTGCCACCTATTGTCGGTGATATGTACTGCTCGTGAGTGAGTTGCATTGGACCGGGCACCAGTCTAACGATCACGGGGCGCTACTGGTGCTGCCACCTTCACGAAGGAATAAAACTAGTTTGCTGGCCACTGTTAGTAAACAAACCAGTTTGTTTACAACTTGGACGTCGAGCTCCTTTAATAGAACAAGTCGGTATCTCTTGCAGCTACATGTAAATTTATGAACATCAGACACATTCACATTTTAGGAACGATGTTTGGAGTAGGCCTACGAAGCTGAGTGCTAGATACCATAGGCTTCTAAAACCAATTGCTGATGTTCGTCAGCTTGTTACCAACATGTTGTCGAGAACTGCGGATTCTGCTCGCGAAGTCGAACGTCCTGTCCCTTATGTACGGTGTCCTAGACCCACAGCCGGACCCGCGGTTACCTCAAATAAACCTTTCCAAAAAAAGATATGTTGCCGAATCTTTCTCCCACCGGACGTCGTGGCCATTCCTGTCTCCAAGCGTGATACACCACCACCAACGCATCCTCTCAGAAAATTATTTTACCTAAACTTTTGTGCCCATGGCCCGCATTTTGACCAGTGGCAGTGACCAGCTTCTGACATCACATGGTAAACTGCAATCTTCGTTGCAAAGGTCTACGATAGGCAATTGCCGGGTACATACATATATATGTACATAAACACAGTCATTACCAATGCAAGCGACTTCACCTAACACTATGTTTACGTGGTAATTAATGTGATTTTGTAGCTTATCTTGACATCCTACAATATATGGCACAATTTTTTTAGGACGAAACGTACTCCATCGCCCATCTATATAACAAGGTTTATTTGCTGAAGTACGCCGTAATGAATTGACTAAACGCATTTACCTACTTTTTCCGAAGGCTTCACACATTCTCTTTCGCTTCTGGATAATGGTAATGGTGGGCTGTAGACGTGAGGCATGACAGCTGAACCCACAGGTGAAGCAGCTTTTCAGCATTATTGCCAAATTGACGGATTACATGTCGGATGCCGGTGTAACGTTTTTCAGTGTGGCCATTTTTCTGTGTAGTTCCCATTTGTTCGGAACACACTGGGAAACGGACTCGCTGTTTGTCTGTGTGCCGTCCATTGTCAATGGTGAAGTCGCCGCTTATTCAGTTGTAACGTTTTTCAGTGTGGCCATTCTTCTGCGTGATTTCCATTGTTGGAACACACTGGGAAACAGACTCGCTGTTTCTCTGTGTGTCGCTCATTGTTCAAGTCGCCGCTTATTCCATCCTGAGAATATTCTTACTCCTCGCTCCCTTCGTCACCGCAAGCGGATGAGCGGATGAAGAGGAGCGAGGTAAAAACCCCTGCTGTGGGAGGATGGCTTATTCCGTCAATCTATTGTAATATCGTACCTCAAGTAAGTTTCCGTGAATGTGATTGGCCGAGAGCGGTCACGTGACCGGTGGACATTTCGGCATGTTCGCCCGGAAAATATTTCCGGTTGGAATGTTTTCCCGCAAAATGCTTCGAGACGGCCCCACGTCCGCGCTTTCTCGGGGTGACATTTCTCTCTACCGCCCTCCACTCCGGGCACCATTTTTATAATGTCACACTAGCACACGGGTCTCACTGAAAAAACGTTACACCGTCAATCCATTGTTGAATGTCATATGGTCCACACTGAAAAAACGTTACATTGGGCCAGATGCTTTCAGGGTGAAAGACCTTCGAAATTAATTTTGTACAGCTTGGATCTTGGGAATGGGGGAAAGACTGTGGGGTAAATTATTGGTAATTGGTGAAATGGGTTAATAACTCAAGGGGAACATTCCACCGGAGCACGAGGCACCTGTATCAAAGGCGCACTATCTTCGATGTTTATTTCCAAGTCGAAACGTTGAACCGTCCAGAACATGTTGCCATTTCGCATAAGCCAATGTATAAACATAAAGAACCAGTGGCATGCCGAGTGATAACAAGGATCGTATTCAGCAAGGAAAGGATATCTCTTGAGGTAGGTACTTTTCTGAAGTTTTCTAGTGAGTGATTCGAAGTGGCATGGGCATGAGGGCGAAGTGGAATTTCTAGTGCATGTAAAATCGCATCGTTCACTCTTAGCCAAAAAGGTTCTTTGGGGGTTCTTTGTGCCTCACCAGAGGAACCCCAAGGTTCTATATATTAATAGGCCTATATGAACCTTCTGTAAAAGAACCCGAGAGAGTTCTATATAGAACTTTTCTGTCGCCAAAAACAATAAAGGTTCCGGTTAGAACCCTTTTCTGAGGGAAAGGTTCTATCTGGAACCTCTAGGGGTTCTTAAACAACCCGAGGGCTCTTAAATCAGAGGGTTCTCCTGGCGTGGCACCAAAGAACCTTTTCGGCTAAGAGTGTAAAGGGCGGTTTACACTAGGTTGCACCAAGTTGCAAGTTGCAGCAACCTGCAACTTGTTGCAAACTACCTGGGACGGTTTACACACAGAAAAATCAATGCAACAGCGTGATCGAGTTGCAACAAGTTGCATGCCCGTTTACACATGCAACTTTTATGAAACTTTTTGGTCTCATCAGGTTTTTGCAACAAGTTGCATGAAGTTGCATATGAAAAGTTGCATGTGTAAAGGCCTGTCTACACGATCATACATTTGTTCAAAACATCCTCACACATTTGTATGATGATGTTCATGGACAGATATTTGATCGTGTAGGCTGTTTTCCCAACAAACCTGAACATGTATGATGATGTTCAAATTTTTAGCTGCATGTTTCATCTTGCCAATGCAAAACATCCCAAGAAAAATAGCCTACAACAGGCAGGTACCACATCAAGTGACTGGGATACCAGCCAAGACGTCGAACAGCGCGGACGTGGAGGATTCTTTTCATGTCTTCCTATGAGGGTATAGCTTCGACGGAGAATTTGCCACAAATTCTGAATTTCACTGGGATGAACCAAGGCATTGCGTGGTGGATATCTTTAATCGATGTCTATTTCAAATAGCTCCTGTTCCTCGGATACAATCTAAACAGGATTGTGCACTACCGTACTTTTACAAACGAAACGATTCAAAGAAACACGGCATGAAAAATGCCCTCTGTTCTGATTGGACAATACGTATTCGTTGCCTGATTGGATAGCTACTCCTTTATGGATTCTTATTGGATAATACGTTTTATAAGTCTATCGGACGTAGGTACATTTTGAAACGCTATTCTAAGTGGACGTGATTCAAAAGCGTAAAATCTGACTGGATTATTTGTAGAGATTTTGCTGGACCTATTGTCCTCATCCGAATTTGTGAGATTTCACCGACACGCACGGGATACATACGTCACGTCTGTATAGTGACAATTTCGGAAGTAATGTTCCGATAGGCCAGTGTCGCAATCCTCTTCAGCATAATTTATTCAAAATGGCTACCGGTGACGTACTAACGAAACATACGATTGACGCCTCCTCATTGCGTGACCTTGTTGAGGTCAAAGTGCCTGTATTATCAGAGAACGGGACAAATGACACGTACATCAAGAAAGTATGCATCAAAGGGCTTCTTTCCATTGATGACATCATGGACGTCGATACATTAGATTTCCTTATACACGTTCCGTTCATGCTTATCATGATAATAGGTGGCGTGTTCGGTAATTCTTTGATCACGTGGGTGCTGTGGCGGCAGCAGAGGCGCACTCTAACGGGAATGTTAATAAGTATGGTAGCATTGACTGACAATTTTGTTCTACTCTTCTACTTCCTAAACTTCACTTTGCCGACGATGTACGAATACGGGCAAGCATTTGAACACTATTATATTTTTTATTCACATGCAAAAATATACATCTGGTTCAGTTACGTGACCAGCAGGACAATGTCGATATACGCCGTTGTGCTTGTGGTGGCAAATCGTTACCTCGGGGTCGCCTGCTCAAGTAAAATCGCCTATCTACGGAAAATAACATACGCAAAACTTGGTATGGCTTTAGTGATAGCGTTCTCCATCCTGGTCAACTGGCCACAAATTCTGCTGTTCGAATCAAGTCCGTATTTTGACCCATGTGGAGGGTCCTGGATGGCCAAGATTGAAAACTCCGGTCTTCTGCACCAGAAGAAATTTATCATTGCATACCAGTTGTGGTTCCATCTGATTATGTTTTATCTCTTCCCGGCCGCGATTCTTCTGTTCTGCTTGCTAAAACTGCGGCCGTACACAAAAGGAAAAATGTCGCTGCCGCCTGCAAACGTGGAAGAAACGTTGGACAACCATTTGGACGAGATCCCCGGAGATGAGGATGCAATGACCGACGCCAGCGGTACCAAAACTGGAAAGCCCACCGACATGACCGAGAAAAACAAAGGGGGGAACGAGATTGAGATGAAATCGCCTGCATCGCGTCCACCGCCGTCGTTTTTGGGTGTAAAGTCAAATCCCGAAGGGGCAGGATCAGTGACACCTAACACAGTGCCCAATATAAAACACAAACGTCACCACGCCCCGAAAAAGGACTTCAACGACGGTGACGTAGAATCGCCGGCCATCGTCAACGAACGAATCGTTGCTGTTATCTATACATTTCTTTTTATGCACACGTTGGCAATAATTTTACACGTCATAGTAACGGCGACCAGGCTAAACGGTGAAAGGATAGGAACGGGAAATAAAACCAGTATGGTTTTGAGCGAATTCCACGAATTACTTCTCGGGTCCTTCTCGGCCATCAAATTCTATCTGTATATTTTCATCGGGAGACGTTATTGGCGTGCACTGACGAAAACTTTGAAGTTATGTACCAATTCAAAGTGCAAAAAATGCGGTGATGCCAGTGAAGAACCCGCCGAAAGATGAGACGATTAATGATGTTCAGAGAAACAAACTTGGTTTTATACCTCATCATTGAAGCTACACTGTATTGAATTCAGAAAGTGTTTATATTACGTCTTCCGACGTTATTGACTGTACAGGAGTGTATCAAAATGTACTGCGCTCTGCCTGCAGTTTTTTCTATGTGTGCTGAAAACTCGTCCGTGATTCTTTGAAGTACGTATCAGGCAAGCATTGTGGGGGACCTTCACGAGGCGATGGATGAGACCTCTACCTGCACTCTACAAACACTTTGAGGGCCGTATGCACCAAACGAAGATATCTTGAACTCAGGTTAGCCACAACTTTTCCCACTTTTCCATTGTGACATCATGCCCTGACAAACCAGGACCCATGTTCCCGAAGCCGTCGTTAGGTTAACGATGTCGTTACGCTATGCATTTTCCCAGTTTTAACGACATCGTTAAAGCGAATGGCTCGCGGGGTTTGTTGTGGCGCCATGACAGTTGGTCATCGATATCAAGCACCATTTTGAGAAAAAGGCAAAAGAAGGATTTTAGTTTAATGGGAAATGCATTAGAGAGCCAAACTTCTGAGGCGCATTCTGCAAAATCTGCCGCTTCAAAATCAATGGGAATAGTACAAAATGTACATCTTGACCTACTGAATTTGAAAACGTCATTAACCCATTTTAACAAATTTTTAATGGAACCTCGTCCCCAGTGTTTACATTCGCATATTTGCACAGGTGTTGCATATGACTGGAGCACGGCTTTGCCTGGAGGCTAGATTCACTCTCTATGGAAGGTACCACCAAAAATGTAAACAAACCCCGCGAGCCATTCGCTTTAACCTAACGATGGCTTCGGGAACATGGCTCCTGAACAATTGAAAAGTTGAAAAGTTGTGGCTCAAATTGAAAAGTTGTGGCTCAACCTGAGTTCAAGATAATCTTCGTTTGGTGCATATATACGGCCCTGAAAATACCCGCGTAAAAGAGAGTAGAGGGGCTTTAATTTTAATTGTATGCATTGGTCTGGCTTGTCCAGAATACGGTTCGTCAGATCACGTTTCAGTGAAATAGTGCTTTTCTGCAGATGCCCCAAATAAGGAGACAAATATTCTTGAGCTTTTCATTATGAAAGGTTATTCTCATACATGTCATATGTCTTATATGGTTGGTAGTGCATGTACGTACAAGTAGAAGAAGAGAAAAAGTAGCCTAGGTAGAACTCTGTCTCCAAAGATGCACAGCCTGAACACAAACCCCCAGAAAGTCATGGCAGCGTAATACTAGTGTCCCACTGGCGACTTTTTCCCACGACAAGGGGCGAATCTGAAGTCTGCGACATTCCCACGACAAGCTGCGATATTCAGCATTAATGTGTTTCGCATAGGATCATGGAGCCAGAGAATCACTGCGAACATACACGACAGTCTACGAAGAGCTACGATTTTTTCATTCGTCCCTTGTTGCAGGCCAAAATTCGCCAGTGGGACGCTAGTATAAGGAAGAGAACTGACCCCCGTCTTTGAGGCATCAAGTCGATAAACTTCGATGGCTTAAACATGTACATGTACATAATAATATTCAGGATACACATACTGTATAACATGACTTATCCGGCCACCACGGCCAACCTGCGAACTACGCGAATTATTGACTATACACGATCCAGGCCGCATCCAGGCCAAGTTATGAAAGGCCTAGTCAGGGTTACACATCACTTGTGAGTTTCTTTTCAACGGCAGACCGCAGTTTTATTCCACAGATGACCTAGGTTTAATTGACATCATTCATGTCATTTACAAGTCGACAAAAGTGAAACTGACCCTCACCGCGGGATATCCATTACGATGCTCACCAGGCGTAAGACGATTTCCATTGAACATGTAACCCTGACTAGGCCTTTCATAACTTGGCCTGGATCGTGTGTAGTCAATAATTCGCGTAGTTCGCAGGTTGGCCGTGGTGGCCGGATAAGTCATATTATACAGTAATCACTGACATCCTTAAGAAGTGCAGTGCAAGTCTTCCGGCATGCTAGTTTCTTTGTAATTCTTTTTAGTTATAATTGACCTGATTGTATATATAAAATGTATCCTTGTTGGTTGCGTGTTGTATGTGAATAGTCCCGCCTATCTAGAGAATACAATAGTAGCGTGTGATCTTTTTCAATTGCCTTTGACCTATAATTCAAGTAGATGTTAAAGGGGGCTTTGCAATTAGTGTGTAATGTACATGACTGTTCATTGTCATACACACTCTTAGCCCAAAAGGTTCTTTAGGGGTTCTTTGTGCTACACCAGAGGAACCCCAAGGTTCTATATAGAACCTTCTGTAAAGAACCCGAAAGGGTTCCATATAGAACCTTTCTGTCGCCAAAGAACCCATAAAGGTTCCAGTTAGAACCCTTTTCTGAGGGAAAGGTTCTATCTGGAACCTCTAGGGGTTCTTAAACAACCCGAGGGTTCTTAAATCAGAGGGTTCTCCTGGTGTGGCACCAAAGAACCTTTTCGGCTAAGAGTGCATGTACACCAAAGTAGCAGCTGTGAGGTCAGAGAGACCCCGCTTTGCTACTGGAATCTAGCTTCTCCAACATTATCTGATATCAAAAGCGTCCGTGTGTGAGGACTTCGATTCGGAGACATCAACAACCTGCTGCATGGTTAGCCCCGACAGGAGAAGCTGGACTGCAACAAAATGGCTGAAAAATCCGTAGACTGGTTCCCGTCTTCGCCGCTCCATTCCCACGGCGCTTCTGCCCGTTCCACTATGAGTGGAACGTCAAAGGCGGGAACCAGTCTAAAAAATCGGTTTACCAAGTACCTGTGGGCCTAAATAAATAAAATACCTTGGTAGCAATATACAAACAAATACATCGCTGGAATGTCCCCTCCCTAAGCACAGATGGATTGTATATAGCAAGAGAATGATGAACACATGTTGTTCAACCTTGGAGAACGTGCACTTCGTTACGTGAAACTTTTTCCCAGCTAATGAGGGTGTGCTCTGTACCTGTGTTATCTTTGAAGAAAAAAGTTAGTCAGATGGTCTTCATGAACAAACTTAAACACGGTAAACTGCTGTGGTGGTTGTTGTAGTTGTTGAAACATTGAAGCCATGTTATGATACCAGTCTTCGGTTATGTTTTGTATGATACACCTGTTCGTGCACCTCAGGCCACACATGCAAAAGAAAAGGAAAAGCCCGTTGACTCCCTCTTGAGTTTACTGATAAACTCTAGAAGTTACTGATAGTCAGTCAATAGAACTTCCAACAAAGATGGCGGCCTACTCAGTGTTCTAGCCAGAAATTTTGCCCCGTGTGCGGATGTTTCAGTGGCAAGAATGAGCTCATTGCTTCTTGACAGGCGCGCAACATACTGCTCCGACCAAGCAAGTTTGATGATTGTAAAGTCCTTAACCCACTGTCGCGTTTTCACGTCGCGATTTCGCGCTGGCCTGCCATTTTCACAGGCAAAAGGCAACAACAAAAGATTTCTACCATTGAAAAAGTAGCATCGAATTTCTATGGTCTGTGAAATCCGCGCGTTTTGTCGCTCTCCGCCACAAAAATCGCGTCAGTGGGTACAGGCCTAGAGCTCATTGCTCGAGGTAGGATGACGTGTGCCGTGTGCGGTATAAAGCAAATTTGCTTTATACCGCACACGGGGCAAAGCTTGCGTGTTGCAGGTTTAGGCCCCCTTCAAACATTTTCTTCAAGCACACAGTAAACAGCCTTAAAGACGTGCTTCTAGGGCCGTATCTTACTTTTCGTGGTGTGAAATGGGGTCAAAAGTGACGCCAGAACATGTCATGACGTCACTACGTCGTAGCCAATCCGTGAGGCTGATGTGACGTCACCGTCTCGTTGCCCTATCAACCACCTTTCCGCGTCATTTTCGTTGACAACGATGACACGAATTGGAGCGTGGTTGTTTCGTGCTGAAAAATTGCAATATTTTGTTGAAAATCGAACTGTTACGTAATAATTTGTCACCCCTTCCCTGCCAAGCATGGGTGAGTATGCGCCAGCATGAAATTTATAGCGTTAAAACGCCTTCCTAGGCAATGAATCAATGATAGGGTCCCGGGTGCCAGGTCAACTGACTCTGTATTCCCCTCCCCACCACCACCAAATGATTTTTCAAACAGCAATTACGCTAGGCCCTATTGTTGCTAACTATGAGAGTGTTACTTTCTTAATCTTTCTGAACACATGTAGGCCTACAGAGGGTAGCCTAGTGGAAAAAATGTTTCTGAAACGCGGTTGAGATGGCCCAGGCAGGATTAGAATAGCCCCCGGCAATTGGCCTGAAACATTGGACAACGCATGTGGACTTTCTTACAGGGGCCAGACCTTAGGCCTAGCCGCCCTTTTTCTCAATTTTCTCCAAGCACACAGGAAACAGCCTTAAGACATGTTTCTAGGGCGATATCTAACTTTTGCTGGTGTGGAGTGGGGTCGAAAGTGACACCAGAACAATATCATGACGTCACTATAATGTAGCCAATCCGCGAGACCGATGTGACGTCACCGTCCTGTTGCCCTATCAACCTCCCTTCAGCGTCACTTCCATTGACAACAGCGACACGATTTGGAGCGTGCTTGTTTAATGTCGAAAAAAACTTTAATATTTCTTGGAAAATCATATCGTTACTATTGCTATCGCATCTCTGCCGAGCATGGGTGAGTAGGCGCCACCGTGAAACCCTCCGCCCAATACAAACATGACGTAAACGACGCGTGTGGGCTTTGCTAGCATCCCGAGATTTCAGCGCCCCGAAAACTTTTTCCCCAAGCCCACAAAGCTGCGTGCACACTGCAAGCGAACTGGCGAAGTGATGAGAAGCGAAGCGGCGAGGCGAAGACCGGCAAAGACAAGCGAATTCTTGCCAACACAGCACTTATCAGGGATTCCACGTGCAGCGCCTCCAAATAAAATTTCGTTCGTGTCGCGCGATCGCCGCAGGCCAGTGCTTCCAGAAATATATTTGCTTGGCGAAATTTGCTTCGCGCCGCTTCACCATTTCGCTTGCAGTGTGCACGCGGCCTGACACGCAGCCTTGTTCGAGGGTGGTGTCAACAGCTTGTCCTGGTTCGGATGGGGCAGTGTTTCTTGGTGTTCCGTGTAGGCCTAAATAACATGCGTTGGGCGTAGCCTGATGCCTGACAAGTCCAAAATGTTGAACTGCGAGAGCGAGGTCAGTCAATGGACCAATCATTGGAGACATCCACAATGGATTATTTGACAATCAAAATTTTTTTTGTATACGTCTTTTCAAGGTTGTTGCGGCAAATTGATTACCTTCCGTAGAAGGAAGACAAGGGAGATGTCGATCCAGACGGAACCCTCCGCAGAAGAACTAGAGAAGATTCAAGAATTAGAGACGCTGTTAGAAAGTAGCAGACGTCATGAAGAAGAACTGGGCGAAGTGAGGACAGCTCTTGATCACAGAGTCGAGGACTTAAGAGGCGAGTTATCGCATGTTCGGTTTGATTTGGAACGGAAGACGTCTTCTTTGGAAGAGAAACCAGGGCTTCGGTGAGTCGACTGCGGCGAGAGAAAGCGATGTTGGATCAATCATTCAACAGGCAGAGGAAAACATGTGAAGAAAAACTCGTCCAACAGAGAAAGGACTTCGAAGTGGAAATCGAACGGCAGAAGAATTTGTACGACGCAGTCGTGTTGGCGAAGGTAGAATTGGAAGACATGAAGGAGATGACGCAGATCGAGTTTGATAATATTCTGTCGAATGAAAGGGAACAGTCTCGTTTAGCTGTGAGTATGGAACAACGTAAGAATGAAGAGAAACTGGCCAAAGAGCGGGAAAAGGTCAGCAACCTGACAACGAAATACAGCGAGGAACAGGAGAAATCAAGTGAGATGACTGCCAGGTATGAAAAGGAGCGTGAGAAATACACCGAATTGAATGGTCGGTACAAGAAAGAGAAGGAAAAGGTAAAAGAGCTTACGGGGAGCTACGAGAATGAGCACAAGAAAGTCAGTGAATTGACCGACTGCTACGAAGGGGAGTATGAAAAAGTCATGGTGTTGGTAGACAGTTTCGAGAAAGCCAAGCTGAAGATTGAAACTTACAAAAAGAAGTTACAAAACGCCGAGGATGAACTCGAGAAGGTAAGTAAAGAGGCTTTAACACTTGAATTAACGAGGACATGAAATACAATGTAATTACCGGTACAGGTTTCTAAAGGCCTGTCTACACGATCATACATTTGTTCAAAACATCCTCATACATTTGTATGATGATGTTCATGGACAGTTATTTGATTGTGTAGGCTGTTTTCCCAACAAACTTGAACAGCAACCAACATGTATGATGATGTTCAAATTTGTATGATGATGTTCATGGACAAAGGGCTTCGGTGAGTCGACTGCGGCGAGAGAAAGCGATGTTGGATCAATCATTCAACAGGCAGAGGAAAACATGTGAAGAAAAACTCGTGCAGCAGAGAAAGGACTTCGAAGTGGAAATCGAACGGCAGAAGAATTTGTACGACGCAGTCGTGTTGGCGAAGGTAGAATTGGAAGACATGAAGGAAATGACGCAGATCGAGTTTGATAATATTCTGTCGAATGAAAAGGAACAGTCTCGTTTAGCTGTGAGTATGGAACAACGTAAGAATGAAGAGAAACTGGCCAAAGAGCGGGAAAAGGTCAGCAACCTGACAACGAAATACAGCGAGGAACGCGAGAAATCAAGTGAGATGACTGCCAGATATGAAAAGGAGCGTGAGAAATACACCGAATTGAATGGTCGGTACAAGAAAGAAAAGGAAAAGGTAAAAGAGCTTACGGGAAGCTATGAGAATGAGCACAAGAAAGTCAGTGAATTGACCGACTGCTACGAAGGGGAGTATGAAAAAGTCATGGTGTTGGTAGACAGTTTCGAAAAAGCCAAGCTGAAGATTGAAACTTATAAAAAGAAGTTACAAAACGCCGAGGATGAACTCGAGAAGGTAAGTAAACAGGCTTTAACACTTGAATTAACGAGGACGTGAAATAATTACCGGTACAGCTTTCTAAGGTGAAAGACATACCTTCCGACCGGACTCCAATCCACGGACCCTCGCGTAAGGCATCAATCGCCAGCACTCAGGGACAGCACGCCTTAATTAACGAGGAGGTGCCAATCAAAAGAAGTAGGAGTAAAGCCTAGGTCACACTGTGGCGACTTTGGAGGGCGAATCCCCGCGAATTAGAATGAAATGGACCATGGACCATGTGCTCACACCTTTGGACATAATGTTATAATGACAGAGAGAGGTATGTTCATGGTCCATCGACCATTTCGTTTTAGTTCGCGGTGATTCGCCCGCCTAAGTCGCCACAGTGTGACCTAGGCTTAAACTGAATTAATCTAATACGATTGGCTCATCCTGATTCTAATTCCGAAGAAACAGAATTTCTCGAAGTGATTCGAACATTGCCTCGCGGGGGGGGGGGGGGAGATAATTTTTAAAAGTTGTGGCCAGCAACTTTACAGAGACGAATTTTAGAGTTGCTGGATGCTACCTTGTAATCTTTCAGGTGAAGGAGGCCCAGAAAAAACAAAAACAGGAGTACGAAGCGCTTAAAGAGAAGTGTTCGAAGCTCGAAAAAATCAAGAAGAGGCAAGGCAAAGAGATGGAAAAGTTGGTGGTCGAGCTCTCGGACCTCCGACAGGCACGTCGCCATGCCGTTGAACCGAATGTTTTTGTAACTGGTCATGACATAGATCCTGAGAACAAGGCGCCCGAACTCGCAGCGGAACTCCAGGCGAAATATGCCGAGCTGATGGCCGAAAATGAACGATTCAAGGCCGAGCTTTCCCGAAGGAGCCCGAAGAAGGCGAACTCCATGATCCAGCAGTATAACCACGATGACAAGGTCCAAGAAATCAACCGTTTGACAATAACAACTGATCAACTGACGTCGAAGAACAGGAGTTTGAAAGAGGAAGTGAGCATGCTGAAAAAGGACAAAGAGCTACTTGAAGAAAAGGTTGACGAGCTGAAAGTCTACGCGGATAAACCTGATGTTAGCGAGTTGGAGGCCGACAAGGAAGTACTGGAGGACAAGGTGAAGGAGCTGCAACTGGCAAAGGAGAGACTCGACGGAAAACTGCTTGAATCGAAGGTGAATGAAGAGAAAGTCCAGACAGCGCTTAGTGAGTCGAGAGCCGAGAACGACGTACTTGAAGACACCATTGATAAGCTGAACGATGAGAGGGACAAGCTGGAAGACAGGATTTACGACATGAAGGAGGATCAAAAGTATGATAAGATGGAGAGGGACGATCTACGAGAACAGATCAAGGAGAGGCAGAAGGAAATTGATGACCTGCGAGACGAACTTGGTAAGTTATGAAATTCAAATGTCACAGGAACTACTCTAAATTCCCACTTACTTACCTGTCCCATTACTGAACTCAGAAAAAATGACCAAATCCTATGTTGAAGATATCGCAAGCTGTCAGTCTCCTATACCGGGAAGTCTGCATTAAGCCCCGTCACATATCCACCGGGCCCCGTACGATTTTTCCCACCCAGCGGCTTGCTGTGGATTTTAGAGACAGTACGGGTCCATTACGATTTTCATTTTCATTTCTACGGTTTTCATTCCCCGGGGATCAGGGGCAATCTGTTTGTTTTTACTCGCCGTAAGGGCCCCGGAGTGGATGTGACGGAGGCTTTACTATGCATGTATTGGTGATTTTTAAACAAATTGATTTTTAGCTGAAGTCTCTAGCACCAACGAGATGCAACGAGAACATACGAGGAGAAGCTCGGAGAAACTCAATGAAATGAGAAAGGAGCTCTTCGAGTCAGAAAAGAACTTGGGAGCAGCACGAGCGAACGTGGAAGCGCTGGAGCAAGCACAAAATGACCTGAAAATCGCGAATAGGAATGAAAACCTGGCAAGAAAGGAAGCACAGAGTGACACGCAGATATAGGTCTATAAATATACAGGACAGTGTATGACTATTGACAGCAATAAGGACATGAGATATTTTATAAAAAAATGCATTATGTACCAGGAGAGATGAAGTTGTACCTGGTATCTCAGGATATTGGACGTTGATAGTTTGAGATGACGTGACCAAAAAGGACGCTAATCTGCCGAAATAGGTGTGATACAAAAAAAAATTGTTGTCGGAGATGGGGACTTTGACAAATGAAAGAGTTACAAACGCTCAGATGAAATTGCGATGTAGAGGTTACAGCTGGTGGAGAGGCCAGACTAACACGCAGCGGAAGGTTATCAAGGACGACAAGTCAACCGGAACTGCTGCATATGGAAGAAAGGAAAACACAACAGGCAATGAGGGATTGCCGACGTATGACGACTATGAGGCCGAGGCAGTGGTCGAACAGATGGAGGGGAACGTGACTTGGAATTTGGATCAGCAGGTTTTCAAAAAATAAAAAAATAACAAAATGTTAAAGCCGGATTCCCAAAATTTAAAGGTACGTAGTGCATTTACTCTGCCTTATTCACCATACACTAGTCTCAAGTCGGAGATTTCTGCCCTTTCTTTGCCACCTAATGAATCATACGAAAACACTGATTCCTTCTTCATCACTTTTTAGCAACAGGCATTTACAACAATTTCATCATTTCCACAAAAGAAAAATTCATATGAAGTGTTGAGGCCGGATTCCCCAAATTTAAAGGTACATTGCATATTTTTGTGTCATCTTTTCGGAATTACTTTCACCAATTCCTTTGATTTCCCCACGTCTGATGAATCATACTGGGACAATAATTCCTTTTTTATTACTTCTTTCTTCAGCAACTCTCATTTTTCACTAAATTACCACAACGTTAAAGCCGGATTCTCCAAATTTAAAGGTACATTACATACTTGTGTCATCTTTTAGGAATTATTTTCACCAATTCCTTTGATTTCTCCAAGTCTATTGAATCATACTGACACAATGATTCCTTCTTTATTACTTTCTTCAGCAACTTTATTTCTTTCTTCAGCAACTTTCATTTTCCACCAAATTACCACAATGTTAGAGCCGGATTCCCCAAATTTAAAGGTACATTATACACTTGTATCATCTTTTCGGAATTACTTCCACCATTTCTTTTGATTTCTCCACGTCTATTGAATCATACTGACACAATGATTCCTTCTTATCACTTTTTTCTTCAGCCACTCTCATTTTCAACCAAATTACCACAATGTTAGAGCCGGATTCCCCAAATTCCAAGGTACATGTACGTATTAATCTTTTCAGAACTACTTTCATTACCTGAAAATCATATTCCTATAAAATGGTAATAATAGTGAGGTTTAGCAAATCTAACGAAACACGAAGTACGAAATAAGAAATCGGACTTTATTTCCATGACGTTATGTATTTGAGGAGATGGTTCATACCCGAATATCGCCTGCTGCAAGATCGTCCTTCAATGTATGACGTTAGACCGATAGAGTAACGGTGTTATATTAAACTTTGAAATGTATCTTTCGTTTCCAATTCGTAAAATTTAAAAATTCAAGCTGCACCATAACTCTCTCGGTCTTCCATGTATGCTAAAAGACGCACTGGCAGCAGGAACATTTGTGGTACCTGTACCAACCGTATCCGGAAATAAATTAGGTCCTGGAAATGAAGTTGAATTTCGTACATGTATTTCATACTTCAGTACTGACGAAACACGAAAGATAAATTTCAAAGTTTATTATACACCGTAACTCTATCGGTCTAACGTCATACGCTGAAAGACGCTCTTGCAGCAGGCGATATTGTGGTACCAGCCATCTCCTGAAATTGATTACGTCATGGAAATGAAGTCCGATTTCGTATTTCGTACTTCGTGTTTCGTCAGATTTATGAAATCTCACTATAATTAAATGGTTCTAGAATTACCCAAAGGACTGACGACGCATGACGCATGACTCAACTTCGCTAGCGAACCTCCCGGCATGTTTCTGCTGACCAAAGAACGTTGTACTGGATGATAATGCACAGCCCGACTTGTCTGGAGCATGGTGGAAACTTAATACTCGACAAGGACTGCCCGGGTATGATGAAGTATGAGACGAGACAGCGATCTACTTGACATGACTGAAAATTTACGACTAAAATGGCATGATTGCCTGACCAACACATCGACATACAGTACTGATCTGTTCGATTCGAGGACATTGAATACATCAACTGATCATTGTCCAGACAAAAAAGACTTGACTCCCGATGCTGACAACTCGATAAGATGACCGCATAGACAATCAATGAATGACGTAGACCCACAAAACAGTTTTGGACCCACAAAACAAGGTCTTCGACTTCGCCCGACAGGACAAGGACGTCTCAAAGATGGACGAATTTCGACAGAGAAGCGTAAAAAATGACATTAAAAGATATCGTCAACTCAAACTGAAGCGTCGTTTGGCAAATACCAGGTGAAAGGCATCTGAATAAAGTGGTGTATAATGCTACATACTTTTGTTACTGTCCATATTGGTAGGTCATCCTGAATGGGGCACTACAGGACACCTGAGACCACCACCGAACACCACTGACCCTACCACCACGCAGATGTGGGGCATCTATGGGATACCACTGGGACAACACATGGTCCACACAGAAACACCCTTCATCCCGTGTGGTGTTTTCTTGAGTGTCCTTGTGGTGTCCTGAAGGGTGTTTCTAGGGTGAAGTAATGACTATTTTTAGTAGGGAACAGCCAATACCAATACTACAGGGCCCACATTTTTTTCAATTTAGGCTATTTATTGTTTTTTTATATAGAAAAAGTTTTCCGGCCTTTATGTTGGTGTATCGTGTTGTGGTGTGTTAGGGTCTTGTTAGCGTCATCTGATCGGTGAAGTTGTCACTCACATTAAAAATAACTCAAAGGATCTAGAATTAAAAAATGTACATTTTTATACAGAGCATGCACGCGTTGGCATTACGGTCAGGTACATGGTATACAAAATCGACAAAGTTCAAATGTTCAGACGTAGTCAAATTCAGGCGCGTGCTTCCGTCATCTACATCTACATATTGCATTGAGTTGACGGCGCAGGTGGAGTGACACAACGCAATGATGACTTCCGAGCCCTCTGCCTCAATTTCAAGGGTAGGGCCTACCTAATAACGTTGTTTACACTACATAAAAGTCCGGGTTCAGCACGGGCTTTTTGCGTTTACACCTATGAATCGCCGTGTCTAAATAAAGCCCGGGCTTTTAACCAATACATGCCGCATACATGCTCAAAAAGCCCGGGCTTATTTCAGACCCGGGCTTCGAAAAGTCCGGGCTTTTTCAGACAGGTGTAACTAAAATATTATGCATCTTACATCACACTAAATATCTTAATAGACCTGATTTCATGCTGAATCCCGTGACGTTGTCCTGCAGATCTCTGCAGGAGAAGGAATGACCCTCTTTTATCTAGCTTCATGTACTTGCTCTGATCTACCAAAACGGTATGTTTTAAATAAATGGTAATTTTGAGAAGAAAAAGAGGCTTCTGCACATTTAATTTGATGGTATTCGGTACGTGGCATGTTATCATGAAAGCGGTCATTACTGGATACCCAGATGAGTAGCCAACAATCAAAAGCATTCTTGTAGCCCGTGACAGACTCCAACGTTTTTCGTCACCTTCAGAAGGAAGAGGAACTGATTCAAAGCGGACCTGCTTTAACGTATTTTTCAATATAACATACATTAAAACAGAAAATACGGAATGTACATAATCAACTGTCACAACTTCTGAATATTGGGTAATGAAAAACTCCGAGTCTTGAACATTAATTGGGATTCCTGATTTCAAATAAAAAGTGGTCATATTTTTTGAAGTGCGAGTGTGATATTTGTAGATTTTGCAAATCTTTCGACCATGTTTTCGTAAACGACAACAAATCATAATTGAACGAACAGTAATCAATGGACAAAATGGAATTGCACCCTTGCAACAGGGATTCGATTTAGGCATTGGAATTCTACCAGAGAAAACGCTAGTGGTGACATCATACAGAACATACTCTTGCTGATCAAACACACTGGCATTTGCAGCAATCAGAAAATGTTCTAGTAAATGTTCTAATATAAATTTCCTTTTGGAAAACTGACACATACTTAATTCTATATATTCCTTTTAAGCATTCATATTCGTAAATATTGATTTTAATGACTTTACTAAACGGTTTCTTTAAAATCACAACGATATATTCCCCCTCTGCATCATAAAACCAGTCATCACTTCGTTTTAAGTTGATTGGGGGTATAACCTTTCTATTACCCTCTAGTTTATATGTGAGACTTGACTTGACCTTGAAAAAGAGTCAGAGTGATGAAATATACTGATGATTTGTCAACCTACCATTTTTTTTCTTCAAAAGGTACTATCAGCAATAAAACGAATCCGTTTATGCGATCTCTTACCGGTATTTTGACTGCTCATGTAGAGGGAGCCACCTTGTTGCAGCAATACAAACTACAAAAAACATTTCAAAATGTACGAAGTAGGCCTACACCGGGTCCATTCGCCGACAATAGATGGGTCAGTGTATAGGTCTACAGAGGGGTAATGTACACCGTATACCACAGCACTAATTCATGGTGGCGAGGTTGAGATGATCTTGTGTCAATGCATACTCGACAAGACTGTTCAAATCTATCTATTTGAATGATCTAAGTTACCAATTAGGCACTGAGACTGTTGCTACACATCAAAAAATGAGTTGAAGCATGTTCCTTCCCCGATAAGTTAGTCACGGTATAACGGCGCGTTAACTTCTGAAGGGATGAAAAGTATGGCGGCCATTTTTGTCAGTTAAGGTTTCGACATAGTATCAGTCCAGCCTCGGTGTCACCACTGAATATAGGCTGGACAGGACACCAGTCTTATTTCAACGTGGGCTTACATGTATTTTAATATATATTTCTAACAAACAAATAATAGTTCAGTTGTTTAAGAGTAAATACAGTGACATTTCTATCGTAAAGGGCGACAAATCCCTTTCCATGATATCGCTTTTCTGAAATCAAAAAGTGAAGTATGCCACCAGATCCATCCATGAAAACATCTTTTTTGCACCCTCTATATTCACAATGAAAGAATACACGTAAAGATTCCAATTGGTTTCGCCACAGTCTACTTATACTATTTTTGTTATTACATCCACAACTGATCTCAAATCCGAGTGAGATAGGACCAACTTTCGACAGCACCAGGCTGAAATCAATGTCCTGATGCCCTAGAGGACATATATTGTTACCTCCGATGCGGAAAATCTCAGCGGCGTGCGGACCCAATGACCAAATGATTCTGGTTCGCTGTTGCGTTGTGCCAGTATATGTTCGCTTGGCTACATTATGGTAGATCGTGAGTACTCGCTTGAACTTACTGAGGCACGAGAGAAAGTAGAAATCTCCGCCATTTATAAAATCGAACAAATTTAATTTACAAATGGAAACATCAACATGATTGGATGAAGGTTGATGTCTGAACGTTTCTGATTTGTTCACAAGTTGTATTGTCACATAAGACTTCTCTTCATAAATGATCAAGGTATATAGTGTGATATAAACGTAGCCAATGTCACACAAAATCACAAGGGTGTCTTTCCAAAGCTGATGGCCGAAAATGAACAATTCAGGGCCGAGCTTGCCCGAAGGAGCCCGAAGAAGGCGAACTCCATGATCCAGCAGTATAACCACGATGACAAGGTCCAAGAGATCAACCGTTTGACAATAACTACTGATCAACTGACGTCCAAGAACAGGAGCTTGAAAGAGGAAGTTAGCATGCTGAAAAAGGACAAAGAGCTACTTGAAGAAAAGGTTGACGAGCTGAAAGTCTACGCGGACAAACCTGATGTCAGCGAACTGGAGGCGGACAAGGAAGACCTAGAGAACAAGGTGAAGGAGCTGCAACTGGCAAAGGAGAGACTCGATGGGAAACTGCTTGAATCGAAGGTGAATGAAGAGAAAGTACAGACAGCACTTAGTGAGTCGAGAGCCGATAACGACGTACTAGAAGACACCATTGATAAGCTGAACGATGAGAGGGACAAGCTGGAAGACAGGATCTACGATATGAAGGAGGATCAAAAGTATGATAAAATGGAGAGGGACGATCTACGAGAACAGATCAAGGAGAGGCAAAAGGAAATCGATGACCTGCGAGATGAACTTGGTAAGTTAAAAAATTCCAATGTTACAGGAACTATCCATGACAGTTTGTTAAAACCCCAACTTCCAGTTCTGGTAAATGAAAAGAAAAGAAAACAAAAAATATTGGCGGTTGAAGTGCCAGTTTAAGTTAATTATGAGGAATTTTTGTCCTCCTGATCAATGGAAGACCTTACTGCCGTTAGAGGCCACCACCAGTTAGTGGTCCTAGAACGTCATGAAATATGACGTCACAGAAATGAAATGCCGTGACGTGAAGAAATGCCGTGACGTCATCCACAAGGATGTGGACGCCATGGTTTATGTCTATGACGTCAAATATTGCGTTGTGGGACCGCTAACGGCAGTAAAGTCTCCTATTTTACCGGGAAGTCTGCATTAAGCCCCGTCACATATCCACCGGGCCCCGTACGATTTTCCCCACCCAGCGGCTTGCCGTGGATTTTAGAGACAGTACGGATCCATTACGATTTTCATTTTCATTTCTACGGCTTTCATTCCCCGGGGATCAGGGGCAATCTGTTTGTTTTTACTCGCCGTAAGGGCCCCGGAGTGGATGTGACGGAGGCTTTACTACATGTATGCATGTATTGGTGATTTTTAAACAAATTGATTTTTAGCTGAAGTCTCTAGTACCAACGAGATGCAACGAGAACATACGAGGAGAAGTTCGGAGAAACTGAATGAAATGAGAAAGGAGCTTTTTGAGTCAGAAAAGAACTTGGGAGTCGCACGAGCGAATGTGGAAGCGCTGGAGCAAGCACAAAATGACCTGAAAATCGCGAACAAGAATGAAAACCTGGCGAGAAAGGAAGCACAGAGTGACGTGATACGCATTGAAAAAGAGATGCACGACATGTTTCGGCAGAACGGCAAGTTCGGTGATGAGTTGTACGAGATGTTTCACAGCAATGAGAAGTTGTTTAAGAGAGTGAAAGAGTTGGAAGCAATGAATAGAGAGCTTAGAGGAGAGGAAATGAGTTTTGGTACTGCAATGGAGGAGGCAGCAAGGGAGGAGGCGAACTGCGGATTGCAAAGACGCTTCAAACAAATAATTGAAGAGGAAAATGGCATTGGTGAGGGGAAGCTTGTCGAAGACGGCGGAATGGATCTGAGGGAACAGGAACGAGTGGAAGTGGAACGTTTTGGACGGAAAAGGACGGAGTGCAAGGAGGAGATGAACGACGAGGCGCGAAATGCTGGAGGAAGTCTTGGAGTGATGGATGGATACGTGGAGGAGGGAAGTGTTGAGTGTGAATGGACAGAAGAGAAGAAAGAAGGAGGGAAGAAGGAAGGAGAGAATGGTGAAGGGAAGGCAGAGGAGGGAGTGGAGTGTGTTGGAGAGGAAGAAGGTAGGTTAACTTTGATGGTTTTGGTATTAATTTCAAACGTCAATTCATTGACGAGCTTTTTTTCATTCATTCATAGCAAAACTATTCTCCATATCCTTTTTTCAGGGAGTTTGCCGCTGTCAAGACAATAGATAGCGGCTTCGAGTGGGGTGGAGGTAGGGGGAAAAATTTTTAAAAACGAAGAAAAATAAAAAAAAATAAAAAAATAAATACAGAAAAAGAAAAAATGAAGAAAAAGAAATAAAACGACAGTAGCGCAGATATAGGTCTATAAGTCTGCAGGACAGTGTATGACTGTTGACAGTAATAAGGACATGAGATATTTTATGAAAAAAAATGCATTATATACCAGGAGAGATGAAAGTGTACCTGGTATCTCAGGATATTGGACGTTGATAGTTTGAGATGACGTGACCAAAAAAGACGCTAATCTGCCGAAATAAGTGTGATACAAAAAAGAATTGTTGTCGGAGATGGAGACTTTGACAAATCAAGGAGTTACAAACGCTCAGATGAAATTGTGATGTAGAGGTTACAGCTGCTGCTGGTGGAGAGGCCAGAAGCTAACAGAATACGCAGCGGAAGGTTTTATCAAGGACGACAAGTCAACCGGAGCTGCTACATATGGAAGAAAGGAAAACACAACAGGCAAGGAGTGATTGCCGACGTATGACGACTATGAGGCCGAGGGAGTGGTCGAATTGATGATGGAGGGGGACATGACTTGGAATTTGGATCAACAGGTTTTCAAAAAATACCAAAATACCAAAATGTTAAAGCCGGATTCCCAAAATTTAAAAGGTACGTAGTGCATTTACTCTCCCTTATTCACCATACACTAGTCTCAAGTCGGAGATTTCTGCCCTTTCTTTGCCACCTAATGAATCATACGAAAACACTAATTCCTTCTTCATCACTTTTTAGCAACAGGCATTTACAACAATTTCACCATTTCCACAAAAGAAAAATTCATATGAAGTGTTGAAGCCGGATTCCCCAATTTAAAGGTACATTACATATTTTTGTGTCATCTTTTCGGAATTACTTTCACCAATTCCTTTGATTTTCTCACGTCTGATGAATCATACTGACACAATGATTCCTTCTTTATCACTTTTTTCTTCAGCAACTCTCATTTTCCACTAAATTACCACAATGTTTAGAGCCGGATTCCTCACATTTAAAGGTACGTGGTGCATTTCCTCTGCCTTATTCATCATAGTTCGCCTCAAATAGGAGATTTCTATCCTTTTTTGCCACCTAATGACTCCTACAAAAACACTAATTCATTCCTCATCACTTTTTATCAACAGCCATTTACCACAATTTCACCATATCCACAAAAGAAAAACATCACCAAAATGTTAAAGCCGGATTCCATAAATTTAAAGGTACATTACATATTTGTATCATCTTTTCGGAATTACTTTCACCAATTCCTTTGATTTCTCCACGTCTATTGAATCATACTGAGTGATTCCTTCTTTATTACATGTACTTCTTTCTTCAGCAACTCTCATTTTCCACCAAATTACCACAATGTTAGAGCCGGATTCCCCAAATTTAAAGGTACATTACATACTTGTGTCATCTTTTCGGAATTACTTTCACCAATTCCTTTGATTTCTCCACTTGTGATGAATCATTATGACACAATGATTACTTCTTGATCACTTCTCTCTTCAGCAACTCTCATTTTCCACTAAATTATCACAATGTTAGAGCCGGATTCCCCAAATTTAAAGGTACATTACATACTTGTGTCATCTTTTCGGTATTACTTTCACCAATTCCTTTGATTTCTTCACGCCTGATGAATCAATGATTACTTCTTTATCACTTCTTTCTTCAGCAACTCTCATTTTCCAATAAATTACCACAATGTTAGAGCCGGATTCCCCAAATTTAAAGGTACATTACATACTTGTGTCATCTTTTCGGAATTACTTTCACCAATTCCTTTGATTTCTCCACGTCTGATGAATCATACTGACACAATGATTCCTTCTTTATCACTTCTTTCTTCAGCAACTCTCATTTTCCACCAAATTACCACAATGTTAGAGCCGGATTCCCCAAATTCCAAGGTACGTACATGTATTAATCTTTTGAGAACTAATTTCATCATTCTTAGTTTTCCATATATTTACCTGAAAATCATACTCCTATAAAATGGTAATAATAGTGAGGTTTGGCAAACCTAACGAAACACGAAGTACGAAATACTAAATTGGACTTTTCAGGAGATGGTTGGTCCCACAAATATCGCTGCAAGACCGTCCTTCAACGTATGACGTTAGACCGATATAGTTACGGTGTACATGTATATTAAACTTTGAAATGTATCTTTCGTTTCCAATTCGTAGATACGAAGTTGATAATATAAAAATTCAAGTTGCACCATAACTCTCTCGGTCTTACATGGTATGCTAAAAGACGTACTGGCAGCAGGGACATTTGTGTACCAACCATATCCAGAAATACATTAGGTCCTGGAAATGAAGTTGAATTTCGTATTTCGTATTTCGTACTTCAGTACTGACGAAACACGAAAGATAAATTTCGAAGTTTAAAATACACCGTAACTCTATCGGTCTAACGTCATACGCTGAAAGACGATCTTGCAGCAGGCGATATTGTGGTACCAGCCATCTCCTGAAATACATTACATCATGGAAATGAAGTCAGATTTCGTATTTCGTACTTCGTGTTTCGTCAGATTTATGAAATCTCACTATAATTAAATGGTTCTAGAATTACCCAAAGGACTGACGACGCATGACGCATGACTCAACTTCGCTAGCGAACCTCCCGGCATGTTTCTGCTGACCAAAGAACGTTCGACTGGTGAATAACGTACAGCCCGACTTGTCTGGAGCATGGTGGATACTTGATACTCGACAAGGACTGCCCGGGCATGATGAAGTGTGAGACGAAACAGCGACACGACTGAAAATTTTCGACTAAAATGGCATGATTGCCTGACCAACACATCGATATACAGTACTGATCTGTTCGATTCGAGGACATTGAATACATCAACTGATCATTGTCCAGACAAAAAAGACTTGACTCCCGATGCTGACAACTCGATAAGATGACCGCATAGACAATCAATGAATGACGTAGACCCACAAAACAGTTTTGGACCCACAAAACAAGGTCTTGGACTTCGCCCGACAGGACATGGACGTCTCAAAGATGGAAGAATTTCGACAGAGAAGCGTAAAAAATGACATTAAAAAATATCGTCAACTCAAACTGAAGCGTCGTTTGGCAAATACCAGGTGAAAGGCATTTGAATAAAGTGGTGTATAATGCAATGATACTTTTGTCAATTATTGGTAAGTCATCCCGAATGGGGCACTACAAGACACCTGAGACCACCACCGAACACCACTGACTCTACCACCACGCAGATGTGGGGCATCTATGGGATACCACTGGGACAACACATGGTCCACACAGAAACACCCTTCATCCCGTGTGGTGTTTTCTTGAGTGTCCTTGTGGTGTCCTGAAGGGTGTTTCTAGGGTGAAGTAATGACTATTTTTAGTAGGGAACAGCCAATACCAATACTACAGGGCCCACATTTTTTTCAATTTAGGCTATTTATTGTTTTTTTATATAGAAAAAGTTTTCCGGCCTTTATGTTGGTGTATCGTGTTGTGGTGTGTTAGGGTCTTGTTAGCGTCATCTGATCGGTGAAGTTGTCACCCACATTAAAAATAACTCAAAAGATCTAGAATTAAAAAATGTACATTTTTATACAGAGCATGCGCGCGTTGGCATTACGGTCAGGCATTCGGCTCGGCCTCGCCCGGCCTCCTTCGGGTACTTCGGGATTTGTCGGGAGTCCGGCTCGGCTGTATAACAATACGCGCCATCTTGAAACGGAAGTGGGTCCTCAGTTCCGGCGATTTACTAACCCATTCGTCCGCCGGATAAAATATAGTGCCCAGGTGATGGTGTCTAGAATTACACGATATACGCATATTTTTTTG
>NMRB01001356.1:47045-74726 GCA_002633025.1 Notospermus geniculatus
TGAACGGGAGACGTGTGTTTTGAGAGATTTTAATGCTATTATGCCATGGAAGTGCCAAAAATGAACTGGAAATAACAAAATTACACCGTTTCTGCCATGCAACTTCAGATTTAACATGTTTTTTGGGTCGTTTCATTTGGCTCGTTTCTTTTGAAACGTTTCAATGTTTACATACTACCTGTTCAGCTAATGCATTCAAATTCATTGATATCTGCAACATGTCATATTTTTTTAAAATTAGCAAACACGTCATTTTAAGTACATGTATTTTAATTGGATCCCAAAGGGACCACTGCATACATGGCATAGCACGCATGATGTCATGTGTGCTCAATGCATATTTATGAAGGTACACCCAATAACCCTAGGCAGTCACAGTATTATTTCATTCACTACAAAGGTCGTCAGTCTATTGACACCAGTGACATCACAACTCATGGCAATGGTCTCAATGGATTGATAAAAATTCAAAAGTTTACAATGAGTGGAGGCTCCCTTTAATAGCGAGAGTGGCCAAAAATGCAACTTTGCCGTCACCTGCTAAGAACATTGACATTCCCTAAGATGATGTTGATAACATGAATTCTGGCGTATATGTCTGATTACTTCCTACCTTTCGTTGAAAAAGCTTACAACCATTTTTCTGTTTTGCCTCAGTCGTCGCCATGCACGTCCCTTTCTTCTTGCTGAGCTGACAGTTATATCTGGTCCCACTCCGACAAATATTCACAGTTGTACATCCACGGTGAAGCAGACAGAATAATGCGCATTCAAAATATATCACTAAGTTAACTTCCCCAGAATCTGGATGAAGTAGCGTGTAGTTTCGGCTGATCTTTCTGAACAGAGTTGCTTGTCTGCTAGTGGCCATTCTTGCCTCTCAGGGAAGGTGTTTCTAACTGTTGAAAGAGTATTTGTAATATTTCAAGTGCACAAACAATGTGAATCCCTGATATTGACTTTATCAGTTTCGACTCTCGACTTTCCTCTGTATTGTAAAGTAGTCGTAGGCCTACATTATTTAGAAGAAGCTAGCAGTATTGGTATTGTCGTCGTTAATGCATGCTTACATTTTACAGACAATCAACAAGATAACCTCCAGCTAGTGAATTATCATCAACAAATTATCCAACACTGTGCTAAGGTTTGGAATTTACTGCACGCTCTAGAGCGACAGAACGTCTTGATCAAACACCCAATTAAAGCCTAGGTCACAAATGCACCGGGCCCCGTGCGATTTTCCCCACCCAGCGGCTTGCTGTGGATTTTAAAGACTGAAACACGGATATAAGATGAATTCATTCCGAAATCGCCTCAATAGATAAGCGGAAATTAGACTGGATCAAATTGGGCACCGTAGAAATTGGCCAAAATGTCTGTTTTTACTCGCCGTACGGGCCCCGGAGTTGATATGTGACCTAAGCTTAAACTGGAGTACTCCCGCAAACCTGCAGCTCACTGCCAGGAAACGTTACGCACGAAATGTTTGTACATGTATAAGGCTTCCTGTACATAGAAGTATACGGTACACGATCACGCCGGTTGCAAAGGCTTCACGAAGGGTTTGCAACCATAAAGCCATTGTAACCGTTGTATCCGTACACCGTACACTTCTATATACATGAAGCCTTATGGTAAGGAAACTGTGAATGAAATACATGTATATTGTAATCCATCACTTGACAAAGTCCGGAGGGAACAATGTCTAACTTTATAGTTTGAATCACATGGCCCTCGTCGGCGAGTTAGACACACCCCAGGACCAAAGGTCATGTCATCAGCTAGGCGACAAACGTAAGTCGTCTCCGAATTTCGAAAATTTTCGACCCCAAGCGGGGTCTTCCTCAGGCACTTTCTTGTAGAGATCCAAGAAGTGAATGGTCACCATCAGCTAGACGACATGTAAATGGCTTTTTCTGGACCTCATCGCGAATTGGGCAGTTGCTAAGCAGTATTTTGGTGTCAATACATGACATTATTGCCGTTTGGATATCGTCGAATGACACCCTACATCAATACTTTTTAGAAGTTTCATGGTGAAGTATTGTAGAGTTATTCGCTGGCAAAGTTTCATGGTGAAGTAATTGTAGAGTTATTCGCTGGCAAAGCCAAGCGAAGCAAAAAAAGTGTTGCATCTTTATTGGTTTCGAAAATGTTAAAGGAGCACTGTATTGGATCTCAAACGTGTTATTTGGCTGCCGACGTAGAGGGAGCCACCTAGCGGCAGTAAGACGAAGTACAAAAATGCATCACAAAATGCACCTAGTAAATCGGGTCGATTCGCCGACAACGTAGTTACATATTTTTGGTTACATGTAGTCCCTGGGTTGGAGAGTGGCGCGGTGGCGCCGCCTGTCGAGAAAAAGTGGCAATACCGTGGTCCTTTAAGGCGAGACAGCCTCTTTAATAATGAGATATCGAGATATACTCAGAAAATATACTTGTCCATCAAATCGAAAGTGATGTTGCCAGCGCATCAGAAATCTTTGTATGAATAGGGGCCTACTTGCTGAAGAACTGAGGAAAAATACCTGTTGTGTCCAACAGTCAAATGGTTCTTTTACTCTATTTTCCGGACGGAGAAACGCAAGCATCCTCAAAAACAGTGGAGCCTCATTTTGCCCTGCTCCAAACAAAATCATGTTTTCACACTCACGATTTCATTTCTACCTCATCTTGATGCAATCGAAATCGGCAAAGGATGATAAAGGAGCGAAATCGGCAAAAGAAGGTATTAAGCAAAGGATCGTTCCGAAATACTGTACATGTATAATGAGAAAGTGGATGCTGATTGTTCCTCCGTTATTTCATTTTATCAATTACATTGATTGACAGATTGCTTTCTCAAAAAAGAAATAGGAACCACCTTCGAACTACGCTGATGATTTTCATACTGGCTTTGGTGCGGGAGCAGCAGCAGCATTGTCAACTAGATCAATAAATTTCGCAAAAAAACATATTTGTGTATATTAACAATAGCAGTGTATAGAGCTTTGTCTTAAAAGCTAATATTCATCAACCTGAGGCGCCTGAAAGTTATTTCAGTGAAATACTCGCGAACTAGCCCCCCCCCCCAAATTTACTGCACTTAAAGGTGCTCTAGTTCGAATTGTAAACATTATGGTGTGCCACCTATTGTCAACTTCTGGTACTAACAAATCAGATAAAATCGAATTAAATCTCGCCTTTCACACTTTTTGTTTGTTTTTGAGCGTAAAATCGTAAATATATTTCAGTTACAAGAATATTTTATCAAGATAGATATAAAAATAGAAAACATTAATGTTTTGGTATACACGGTGCTGCCACCTGTCCGAGGAAAAATAACTATTATAATCAACCATGTAAATAAACAAACCGTAATGTTGACAATTCGAACTAGAGCACCTTTAAAGCCGACGCGAAGAACGACAGTCGTCGTCTATCCGGGACATGAGATGCTCTTCGTCGTCGATCGTTCACGAGGCCTAAAGACATCCAAAACGGCCAAAAAACGGACCCCAAAGACAGGTCGCCATTAGGCTGAAAGGCTGGTGTGAACATAAGGTGTCGTCGAAGTTCCAAAATGACTCTTTTTTGGATATCACATGTGGAACACAGGAGTGGACAAACCCCAAGTAGTGTTTGTGGTCTCTCCACACCCCATGTGCACCAAATGATCGAGTATACTTTTCATTACACTACATGTATTGCACGCCTGCATTGCATTGCATTGCATTGGACAATATCACGTCTAAAGCCGCCCATACACGGCGCAATATTATTGCACAATATGGGGCCCAAATGGGTGGTCGTGTGCTTCTAGCACGATGTTAGAAGAAAGATTGACAATAATATTGCCCATTGTGATCCTCATATTGTGCAATAATATTGATCGTGTATGGGCAGCTTAAGACCTTATTCAGAGTCGAAACCCTTTGTTCAGCTGACAGTGAACTATTTAAGGACAATAGTTAAAGGTGCTCTAGTTCGAATTGTAAACATTACAGTTTGTTTATTTACATGGTTGATTATAATAGTTATTTTTCCTCGGACAGGTGGCAGCACCGTGTATACCAAAACATTAATGTTATCTATTTTTATATCTATCTTGATAATTGTTCTTGTAACTGAAATATATTTATGATTTTACGCTCAAAAACAAACAAAAAGTTGTGAAAGGCGAGATTTAATTCGATTTTATCTGATTTGTTAGTACCAGAAGTTGACAATAGGTGGCACACCGTAATGTTTACAATTCGTGAATAAGGTCCCCTAGCTGTGTATTTTTACTAAAATATACTTTTCTCAAATAAATCAAAATTTTGATCAATCTCAAATATCGCAGCAACCACTCAACATACTTTGATGAAACAAAGCCCAAAGTCCTTAGAAAGTTCCACTCCATCAAAACTGCAGCAAAAATGAGAAAAATATTATATAATAAAATGTTGACTTTTAACGGTTTTTCTGACGAACTATTACATAATTACGATATTTCCAAATTTCCAAAATTTCGATGCAGAAATATGGCCAACAAGATGTATTTTCATATGGAACAAACCGCGTTAAAATTGACCCAGTAGTATTGGAAATATTCAAGGTACATGTATTAGGTGTAGATAAACTTACGGGAGAATCCAACTTACCTCGACGCGAGTCCATGTCATAAAAATTTTCTAATTTCTAATAATACCGTAATATAGTAGGGGTAGCATAATGGTAAATGGAACAGCTTGTAGTATACCTAAGCTGTTCCACCTACCATTATGCTACCCCTACTATATAACGATATTATTTGAACTTACAAAATTTTTATGACCTGGACTCGCGTCGAGGTAAGTTGGATTCTCCCGTATGTCAAAGACTCTACAGTACCTGCAGTAACTGTTAAGTCAATTTCCTGTGTTGAAACACAACATGACCTTCAACTCCCGACGAAATTTGTCGATGGGTAAAGTATAGGCGTAAAAGTTCATCCCATAGTTACAAAACTGGAGAAATCCGGTAACAGAATTGATAAAATTGTAAACAATGATAGATTCCCTGTCTAGGTTTCCCACGTTGAAGTAACGGTAATATATCTTAATAAGTTGAAACGGTAGAAGACAGAGAAATGAGCTTGCAGTAACCGCAAGTAACATTCGTGTGATGTGCCCTTCTTTTTCCTGACCGGTATTTGGTCCCCTACCCTGAATCAATTTTTTCCTCTTGCGTTCATTCTTATTGACGACAATTATAATACCGATATTTGAAATGAACAGTAGAATCAACGGAATGTAGAACACCGTGACTAGTTTGAAATTGGCGTAGAGGTACGACCAGTGTGTTGGATAAAGGAGCCGGCAGTTTTCTTCGTAGGTGATGTAGGTGCGGATGAATGAGATCGGTGCATGAAACACAAAGAGAATAGAAGCAAGAAGAAATGATACAAATTTTGCTCGGCCAACGTGACACCATACCCTTGCTTTAAGAGGAAAGGTAACTGCAATCAGCCTATCTATGGACATCACAGTCAGTATAGTTGATGACAAAGCTGGTGAAAATTTCGTGATTGAGTTGAAGAGGCTACATACGAGAGCCCGGTAGATGAGAGACGGGAGAGTCCATGCCTTGTAGTAGACGAGTCCAGTCGAAGACAAGAGGTAAATCGAGTCGATGACCGCCAGTGTTTTCATGTAAAAACAGGTCGAGGATGACTTGTACTGGTTTTGAGACAGGAGGAGGAAAGTAAGGAGGTTTCCACAGGTGCCTACGACGAGGACAGCGAGGGTACCGTGTAGTTGGAGCCAGTACGTGACGCTTTGCATCAACGTGATCTCTTCCTCTCCATTTCCGACGATTGTGTAATGGAGTACAGACGTTACATTGTGTTGATCAGCTGTGACCGAAAGTTCAACAGCTTCCATTGAAGCGAAGGGATCTTACCGTGTACATGTAGTTGGGTACCGTAGAAGGGTACCGTGTAGTTGGAGCCAGTACTTGACTCTTTGCATCACCGTGATCTCATCTCCATTGCCGGCAATTGTGTAATGGAGTAGGCCTATAGACGTTGTATTGTGTTGATCAGTTGTGACCGAAAGTTCTACAGCATCCATTGATAAGCGAAGGGACGTAAATAGATCACCGCATGGATTTATAAATGTAAACTTCCCTAAAATAGTTTCTTTTATTTCCAGATTTAGTTTTGAGAGCATAACACTATTAAAACCTTTGCATTATTCACGGAAGTGTTTCGATTGTTACAATAATAACTTCTATTGTGGAAATGTTGCCATAGTTACATATACACTTTGGTCTTTGTAGAAGCTTTTAAGACATCCCCCAAATCTTCCATAGGCCCCTATAGACCTTTCCAACAAAGATGGTGGCCCACTAGTTCCCCCACATGACGTCGTGACCATTCATTTTCTAAGCATGATATACATGTAGCACGCACTACCAAAATATCCTTTCAAACAATAATTTTACCTGAACTTTTGTGCCCATGGCCACCCATGGCCCGCTTGAACAGCTTAGCGTGCCAGCGACCATTAAATGGAAAGCTGACATAATGGCTGGTATTTATAAAAGTTAGCAAATGCTTTTCCTTAAGACTTGCACAGCGAGGTCCAATGTAAATGTACTACAAAACTTGAAGAAAAAGCATTTGCTAGATTTTATAAATACCACCCAATTGCATTACCCATGGCTTTGGCTGAATAAAAAAATACCTGCCGGCCACAATGCGGCAGGTAGATGAAGTTCAAACTTCGCGGTCCTTCATCAAACACCTCTCTCAGACCACCATCACCCCAAATACATCCCAGCTGTCGCGTCATTCGAATGAAAGCCGTCGAGCTGAAAGGATGGCGAGTGCTCCGCAGGTCAGTATCAGTAAAATGTGAGGCATATAGACATAGGGTCAAGCCTAGGCCTATACAATGTACATGTATACATGTAGATCCAACTACAGGCAGGTTTTGACGACTAAGCAATAGCGAAATGTAGCACTCAACACTCCCTAACAACAGAAAACACAAAAAAAACCATGATGTCAAAACGGATAATAATATTTCAAGTAACCTGCATAACGTGAATCACTTTGTAAACTCCAAAAGAACAGATAAAATCCAATTTACATGCCATTCTCACAAAGGTCCTAACCTTTCCGCCATTTTTGTTCCATTGACCAATGGCGCCCGAGTGCAGGACACAAAATGTACGTACATGTACTAGGCCTACTCTGTCAACATATAGGCCTAGGCCTGATGCCCTTTATTGAACCCGAAATAGATCCGGTTAGCTCAGTCGGGTACGCATGATGCAAAAGGTTGTGGGGTTCGAAACATACCAGGAATTAGTCGTCACTATAGCTGCCTGTAGTTGGATCTACATGTACATTGTATAGGCCTAGGCTTGACCCTATTGTCTACAAAGGCCTAGAGTATTGTACTTGTACTGACGTGCGGAGCACCGCCATCTTTCCAGCTCGACGGCTTTCGTTCGAATGACAGCGACACCTAGGCGGTATTTGGCGTAATCGTGGTATGAGAGAGGTGTTTGATGAAGGACCTGGGTCCATATTCAAAAACCTACTTAAGTTAAAGTGTGATAGGCCCCCTACTTAAGTTAAAGTGTGATAGGCCCCCTACTTATCTTTTGTGTTGAACAAAGGATAAGTGCCACACTTAGACTTAAGTTGTTTTATGAATATGGGTCCAGAGGCCGTATGCGAAACATCTTAAGTGTAAAATTCCCCTTATCTTTTGTCTGAAACAATAGTTTATGGGAAATTTTACACTTACATGTAAGATGTTTTATGCATACGGCCCCTGGACGTTTGAACTTCATCTACCTCATGTCAGCTTTCTAAAGTCATATGGTGAGACTTGTTAAACTGCCATCTTTGTTGGAAAAGTCTATACAGTGAAACCCCTCTAAGTGGACCACGCGCGGGACCGGGTCAAACTGGTCCACATAGAGGGGTGGTCCACATAAAGGGGGTTGGCATTTTCGAAATATTGGAGTCCTACGGTGACACTACCACTTTCGCCACAGATGGATCCCATGTTGATGTTTAATTATCCCTTCGATGTGAGTGAGTCATTCAATGTTGATTAGCTTGACTGAGTTTTTGTCTAGCTTACACCAAAGGTGTTAATTGTTTGTTTATTCCTGGGACCAACAAAAAGCCTATGGTGTGAAATCTAGCTTTTCCATGTGTTTGGTGTAACCATGGACCACGCGAATACCTAGATTTTGCATCTTCTGGTCCACATAGAGGGGTCACCATGCACTTTGGGACCCTACTTTTGGTGGTCCAGGTCGAGGTAGAGGGGTGGTCCACTTAGTTAAAGGAAAATGTGAAGGATTTATTTGGGACCGACAAAAATCGATCCACATAGAGGGGTGGTCCACATAGAGGGATGGTCCACATGAGGGGTTTCACTGTACATATGTAATGTGCATTTCTTTAGAAGTGTGTCAAAGAACCTGTATTATTCAGTTTATTTCGTAAAAATGTTCCATTGCCATACCTTCCTCATATCATTATTTGACATCTTCCAGTGTCACGTTGCGACTTACCAAAAAAAATCAGCTTTTCCAGTGAAAGCATAACATTGCCTTCAACTCGTGACGAAATTTATTGATAGGTAAAGTATATGCGTAAAAGTTCATCCCATAATTGCAAAACTGGAGAATCCCAGTTACAGACTTGATTAATTTGTAAATAATGGTGGATTCCCTGTCTAGGTATCCAACGTGTATGTAATGGTAATATATCTTAAAAAGTGGAAATGGTAGAAGACAGAAAAAAGAGCTTGCAGTGACAGCAAGTAACATTCGTGTGATGTACCCTTCTTTTTCCTGCCGGACATTTGGGCCTGTTCCGGTTTGAAGCAATTTTTTCCTTTTGTTTTCGTTGATGTTGACAATAAATACTATACCGATGTTTGAGATAAACAAAAGAATCAAGGGAATGTAAAATATTGTGATGATTCTGAAATTGGCGTAGAGATGCGACCAGTACGTAGGTTGCAGGAATTCGCAATTATGTTCATGGGTGATGTAGGTGCGGATGAAGGGTACTGGTGCGTGAATGAAAAATAAACAGAGAAGAATCAGGCTCGAGATAAGTTTGGCTCGGCCAACGCGGCACCAGATCCGTGATTGCAGAGGAAATGCAACTGCAGTCAGCCGATCCACAGACATGACCGTCAGCAGAGTCGAAGACGCAGCCGGAGTGAATTTCGTAACCGCGTCCAAGAAGCAACAGAAAATGGCTCTGTTGGCGAACAGTGCACGTGTCCATATCTTGTAGTAACTTAGTCCAGTTGATGTGAGGAGATAAGCAGAATCGACCACAGCTAATGTTTTCATGTAGAAACAGGTTGAGGATGACTTGTACTGATTTTGTGACAGGAGGAGGAATGTGAGGAAGTTGCCGGTGATGCCTATGACGACGACGCCGAGGGTACCGTACACCTGAAGCCAATACGTGACACTTTGCATCAGTGTGAATTCCTCTTCATTTTCGACGACTGTATAATAGACCATCGTCATGTTACGTTGATCATCAGTGACTAGAGCCCATTTTACATCATCCATTGCTGTCTAGCGAATGGATCGTAAATAGAATACATGTACATGTACGTCTTGTATTTATAAATTATTTCATTAAAATAGCTCCTTTGAGGTTCAGACACAATGAAATCTATGAAATCTAGGCGGTATTTGGCGTAATCGTGGTCTGAGAGAGGTGTTTGATGAAGGACCTGGGGTGGCCGCATAGAAACTCCGCTAGCGCTAGCGGAGCCCATCTGCCGATAGTGCTGTACATTTTTCCATGCATTTTAACACCGATAGGCTGTCGAAGAACTAGCGGAGTTTCTATGTGGCTACCTCTGGACGTTTGAACTTCATCTACCTCATGTCAGCTTTCTAAAGTTATATGTGAGACTTGTTAGACTGCCATCTTTGTTGGAAAAGTCTATACATATGTACTCATTCGGAACTTCCGAAGGCAACTGCTCGGCAATTTCCGTGACAACTCGCATTTCCCCTCGGACACAATTCCAAGGCAGCCATCTTGAATGCGCAACGATTCCCTTGAATTCTGTGGGTTTGGATGCGGTCGCCTCATCACACCTGCAGATCCCTACGCATGAACCAACTAGGTCACACAGAAACGTTGCGTTATTGGATCAATAAATGGCAGTTTGGGTGAGATACCGGTACGTTTATATATAATATGCCTCAACTTATCGAGCAAATAAGGTTGAACATCTTAACAGGCCAAAGTAGTCCCACGGTCGGTCACGTGGGTTTGTTGGTAAACAATATGGCTGCCTTGGACTTGTGTCCGAGGTGAAATGCGCCGCCCAGTGGACAGATAAGCAGTTCGCCTCAGGTCTTTCCGAATGATATGTACTGTGCATTTCTTTAGAAGTGTGTCAAAGAACATGTATTATTCAGTTTATCTTGTAAATATGTTCCATTGCCATATCTTCCTCATATCTTTATTTGACATCTTCCACACACAGAAAAATATTCGTCTCCACTTGAGATAAGTGAGGTGTTAAAGCGCTTTGAAACACAAATATCTTGTATTTGAGATAATAATATCTCGAATCGAGAAAGCATCTGTCTAATGACAAAACTTGATATATCTGTGACACTACCTGAGACAAATGGTGTGTTAAAGCCCCACAGTATTGAATTTTGCGATATTTTCAAAATGTTAGGAGAGAGCACAAAGAGGTCTCATAGCCTTGTGAAGGTCCCCAAAATGCTTGTCTGATACGTACTTCAGAGAATCAAGGCCTAGTTTTCAGCACACATTAGAAAAAACGAAAGGGAGAGCTCCAATTTATTCAGATGGAGCGCAGTACATTTTACACTACGCTGACGTCGTGACGTCGGTGCACTGACGTCAAGAATCGCGGCGAGGATTTGCGTTTTTTAGATTCAATACAGTGGGGCTTTAAGCTTTCCGATACACAACGTATCTCGCGCTTGAGATATCAATAATATCGAACCGAGATATTGGTCATCGCAAATAAACTGGATCAGTGCGGGCCAGCAGTTCGACCTGACGAGATAACAATGATGTAATTCGCAAAAATTTAAATACAGAAACGCTGACTCACGAAAGCAAACACATAAGAATATTGATAAACTATGGTTTGAAATCTGAGACACAAATTTTAGGTTGTGAATGTTTCCCTTTCAGAATTATAAAAACAATAATTGTACAGCATCGGTTTTCTCTCAACCGTACAAGAGATATTGTGCTGTGCATTGGTACATGTGTATACCCCGCCATCCAACTGAACTCTACATAGCCTTTCGGCCTATTGGCTAAGGTTAAAGTTATTACGAAATTTAAGGGTCGCGATCTTTGCAAATTGCAAAGTTATGCAATCATGACCAAAAAACTCAACTGTTGGGTTGATGCAACCATGCAGTTTGTTATAAACAACCCAACAGTCGGGTTGAAAGATCCAACACTGTGGGTTGATAAAGAACCCAATAGTCGGGTTGATACAAACGACCCGTAAATTCATATCGAAATGAACGTCACCTCAGCTGCGCACATTTTAGTCTCAAAGATAGATGACAGTTCACTCAGGTCAACATATTACATCTCTAAATAATATTATGAGTACTCACAGTGACATTTCGTTGTCTCCATATAAGAGCACAATATGTCATCTAGAAAATCTGACTGGAGACAGTCGTATGTCCACTTGAGATATCAGTTATTCTTACCGAGTTTCAAAGATCTAAACTTGAGATCCAAAAGTACCTTCCTTTACGGACAAGCGTTCAAGTGATTTTTATCTCAAGTGGAGACGAATATTTTTCTGTGTGCAGTGTCATGTTGCGACTTACCAAAAAATCAGCTTTTCCAGTGAAAGCATAACATTGCCTTTAACTCGTTACGAAATTTATTGATGGGTAAAGTATATGCATAAAAGTTCATCCCATAATTACAGAACTGGAGAATCCCAGTAACAGACTTAATAAATTTGTAAATAATGGTGGATTCCCTGTCTAGGGATCCAACGTGTATGTAATGGTAATATATCTTAAAAAGTGGAAACGGTAGAAGACAGAGGAAAGAGCTTGCAGTGACAGCAAGTAACATTCGTGTGATGTACCCTTCTTTTTCCTGCCGGACATTTGGGCCTGTTCCGGTTTGAAGCAATTTTTTCCTTTTGTTTTCGTTGATGTTGACAATAAATACTATACCTGTGTTTGAGATAAACAATAGAATCAAGGGAATGTAAAATATTGTGATGATTCTGAAATTGGCGTAGAGATGCGACCAGTATGTAGGTTGCAGGAATTCACAATTTTCTTCATGGGTGATGTAGGTGCGGATGTACGGGACTGGTGCATGAACCAAAAGTAATATGAGAAGAATCAGGCACGATATAAGCTTGGCTCGGCCAACGCGGCACCATATCCGTGATTGCAGAGGAAAGGCAACTGCAATCAGCCGATCCACAGACATGACCGTCAGCAGAGTCGAAGACGCAGCCGGAGTGAATTTCGTAAACGCGTCCAAGAAGCAACAGAAAATGGCTCTGTTGGCGAACAGTGCACGTGTCCATATCTTGTAGTAACTTAGTCCAGTTGATGTGAGGAGATAAGCAGAATCGACCACAGCTAATGTTTTCATGTAGAAACAGGTTGAGGATGACTTGTACTGATTTTGTGACAGGAGGAGGAATGTGAGGAAGTTGCCGGTGATGCCTATGACGACGACGCCGAGGGTACCGTACACCTGAAGCCAATACGTGACACTTTGCATCAGTGTGAATTCCTCTTCATTTTCGACGACTGTATAATAGACCATCGTCGTGTTACGTTGATCATCAGTGACTAGAGCCCATTTTACATCATCCATTGCTGTGTAGCGAATGGACCATAAATAGAATAGTGTACGATTGTATTTATAAATTACATCATTAAAATAGCTCCTTTGAGACTTAGACACAATGAAATCTATTTTTATTCCTTGCGATGAATTCGTTCCTGTATTTTGCACACTGGGGGCTGTATTCGAGAAGTTTCCTTACTCTGAGGGTTACTCTTAGCTATTGTTTGTAGGGCAGAATACAAAATATGCCTCCTTAAATTAACTTAACCTCTTCTTCTAGATTAACTTAACCTCTTCTAGGGTTCTAGATTATGGGTCTAGGTTTTAACGATATGAACAACAACAAAAAATATACAGAGATAAATCCTACTCTAGGTGTTATCAAAAATATTTATTACCCAATACCATGGAGAATCAACACATGAAGAAACTAAGTTTTGTGAAAAACTTGTTTTTCAAATTCATGTACATTTTCCTGTACATTTATGCAGTACAAAGTAGGCCTATATAACATATACCTTGTCGTTGTTTCCATTTTCAGCACATTTTAGTACATTAGATTACACTTTTACAGGCCATTCCTTCCGTGTCCTCCCCCATGTTTACTGACGCCACTGAGCAGTTTCCCATCCTTTCTCAGTTCTCCGGCATGGTCCCTTCCCTGTATAGACATGGAACACGACGTCGGCGCGCTGCGAGCGCGTGCAGGTGGCAAAAGATAGAAAGCAGCCTTCACGAACTCCAACGCGTCATCAATGGTCAGTTCATCCCATAATTACTAAACTGAATTATCCCGGTCACAATACTTATAAACTTGTAAACTATAGTAGAATCTCTATCGCGATTTCCATTTCTTTAGAAGTGTTTTAAAGGACCTGTATCATTCAGTTTATCTGGTAAAAATCTCACAGGAAAATATTCGTCTCCACTTGAGATAAGTGGGGTGTTAAAGCGCTTTGAAACACAAATATCTTGTATTTGAGATAATAATATCTCGAATGGAGAAAGCATCTGTCTAATGACTAACTTGATATATCTGTGACACTACCTGAGACAAATGGTGTGTTAAGCCTTCCGGTAGACAACGTATCTCGCGCTTGAGATATCAATAATATCGAACCGAGATATCGGTCATCGCGAATAAACTGGATCATTTCGGGCCACCAGTTCGACCTGACGAGATAACAGTGTTGTAATTCGCAAAAAAATTAATACAGAAACGCTGACTCACGAAAGCAAACACATAAGAATATTGATAGACTATGGTTTGAAATCTGAGACACAAATTTTAGTTTGTGAATGTTTCCCTTTTAGAATTATAAAAACAATAATTGTACAGCATCGGTTTTCTCTCAACCATACAAAAGATTTTGTGCTGTGCATTGGTGTACCCCATGCAACTGCGTGAACTCTGCATAGCTTCTCGGCCTATTGATTAAGGTTAAAGTTATTACGAAATTTAAGAGTTACGGTCTTTGCAAATTGCAAAGTTAAGCAATCAGGACCAAAAACTCAACTGTTGGGTTGATGCAACCACGCAGTTGGTTATAAACAACCCAACAGTCGGTTTGAGAGATCCAACACTGTGGGTTGATAAAGAACCCAATAGTCGGGTTGATACAAACAATCCGTAAATTCATACGAAATGAACGTCATCTCAGCTGCATACAATTTAGAATCCAAGATATATACGGCAGTGACTCATTTCGAAAGAAGCGTCATCTCATGTGGATACATTTTAGATGACAGTTCACTCAGGTCAACACATTACATCTCTCATAATTACTCACAGTGACATTTCGTTGTCTCCAGATAAGAGCACAGTATGTCACCAGAAAAACTGACTGGAGACAGTCGTATGTCTACTTGAGATATCATTTACGTTTACCGAGTTTCAAAGATCTCAACTCAAGATCCAAAAGTAACTTCTTTTACGGACAAGCGTTCAAGTGATTTTTTTACGGATAAGCGTTCATTGACAAGTCATTTTTTTTATCTCAAGTGGAGACGAATATTTTTCTGTCAGAGTTTCATTGCCATACCGTCCTCATATCTTTCAATGTTGTGTTGCGATTTACTGTACAGAATGTATAAAAAAATCGGCTTTTCAGTGAAAGCATAACATTGCCTTTAACTCGTTACGAAATTTATTGATGGGTAGAGTATATGCATAAAAGTTCATCCCATAATTACAGAACTGGAGAATCTCAGTAACAGACTTGATAAATTTGTAAATAATGATGGATTCCCTGCCTAGGTATCCAACGTGTATGTAATGGTAATATATCTTAAAAAGTGGAAATGGTAGAAGACAGAGGAAAGAGCTTACAGTAACTGCAAGTAACATTCGTGTGATGTACCCTTCTTTTTCTTGACGGGCATTTGGGCCTGCTCCGCGTTGAAGCAATTTTTTCCTTTTGTTTTCGTTGATGTTGACAATAAAGACGATTCCTATGTTTGAGATAAACAATAGAATCAAGGGAATGTAAAATATTGTGATGATTCTGAAATTGGCGTAGAGATGCGACCAGTACGTAGGTTGCAGGAATTCGCAATTTTGTTCAAGGGTGATGTAAAATTTATGCATTAACGGAAAAGATGACACGATTCGGACAAGGCTAAAGACGGAGTTCATACGGAGTCGATAGCCTTGTTTGGACAAGATGGCCAATCCTTGAAGAAAAAGGTTTTATTTTCAATGCGAATATTATCATAGTGAAAAAGTGGCTCTTGTAAATACGAAACTGCCTCTTCTTCTTCATCATTTATACATAGTTTGCTCAAACTTTGCCAGGCAGAGAAAACGTCCTGCCAAAAGGGATTCAGGCGCTTAATAAATGCTGGATTCCTACTCTTGCATGCCAAAATATAATTACCACCGAAAGGCTCCGTGATTGTCGCTAGAATTAGATGCCACTTTGGGGGAGCGCCATTGTTGGAGGATGCCATAGCTAAGCGTTTCACCCATGACGTTTTAAGAGCCTGACAGAAAAGTGAAATATTAGGAACCTTCTGCATAGTCATTGAACATTGTTGAGCGCTTGATTTTGTCACGTTTCCCAGACCAAATGAGTGCGAAGCATTTCTTTTGCAATTGATTAAGAACTGCATCTGGTGGGGTTGGAAGGGCAGTGAAAAGGTGAACCAATTTAGACAGTGCCAGTGACTTGATTACCATTATCCGCCCGAAAACGGTTAAATTACGAGCTGTCCATGCATTAAGGGTGTTCTCAAAGTCCCTGATTGTCTTTTGAAAACAAATAGGGGCCTACCAATAAAGTCCTTGCAATCCAGATTAAACTGGATACCCAGTGACGTAAACCTGCCTCCAACTTGCCATCTAATGCCTCTGTCCTCCAGGGATCTGGTATCACTATCCCCTAAGTGCACTGCCAACGTTTTACTGTAATTAAGGCGCACACCTGAGCATTCCGAAAATCGGTCAAGAATGGTGAAGCATTTGCAGAAAGATTTCTTATTGTCTTCAAGGAAAATATTTGTGTCATCAGCAAACTGGCTCAAAAGATATTCTGAATCATCAACGTTAATTCCATTGATGTCTGGGTCGGTCTGTATTGCATTAGCAAGTAATTCTGTTGCCAAAATAAAGAGATACGGAGAGAGGGGGTCTCCTTGACGTACTCCCCGTTCAATCGTGAATCGATCAGATAGAAAGCCATTGTTAATGACACAAGACTGAACCTTATTGTAGAAACTGAGGGTTACTCTTAGCTATTGTTTGTAGGGCAGAATACAAAATATGCCTCCTTAAATTAACTTAACCTCTTCTAGATTAACTTAACCTCTTCTAGGGTTCTAGATTATGGGTCTAGGTTTTAACGATATGAACAACAACAAAAAATATACAGAGATAAATCCTACGTAGTTTCCATTTTCCTGTCGTAGTTTCCATTTTCAGCACATTTTAGTACATTAGATTACACTTTTACAGGCCATTCCTTCCGTGTCCTCCCCCATGTTTACTGACGCCACTGAGCAGTTTCCCATCCTTTCTCAGTTCTCCGGCATAGACATGGAAGACGACGTCGGCGCGCTGCGAGCGCGTGCAGGTGGCAAAAGATAGAAAGCAGCCTTCACGAACTCCAACGCGTCATCAATGTTCAGTTCATCCCATAATTACTAAACTGAATTATCCCGGTCACAATACTTATAAACATGTATAAACTAAGTAGAATCTCTATTGCGATTTCCATTTCTTTAGAAGTGTTTTAAAGGACCTGTATCATTCAGTTTATCTCGTAAAAATCACACAGGAAAATATTCGTCTCCACTTGAGATAAGTGGGGTGTTAAAGTGCTTTGAAACACAGATATCTTGTATTTGAGATAATAATATCTCGAATGGAGAAAGCATCTGTCTAATGACTAAACTTGATATATCTGTGACACTACCCGAGACAAATGGCGTGTTAAGCCTTCCGGTAGACAACGTATCTCGCGCTTGAGATATCAATAATATCAACCGAGATATCGGTCATCGCAAATAAACTGGATCATTTCGGGCCACCAGTTTGACCTGACGAGATAACAATTTAATGTTGTAATTCGCAAAAAAATTAGGCCGGGTTTATTTGCACAGCAGCTGTGTATGCAAGGCAGGATATAGCGCTTGGAGGCACAGCTGCTGTGCGTCCAGTACGTACGGATTTTCTTATGTGCACAGCAGACTCCGCCTACTGTATAATAACAGACTCCGCCTACTTTCGCTGTAGAAATAAGGACAGGAATTGTCTTGGATAAAAAGCTGTGATTCTAAACAGCATGGTGGTGCTTCATCGCTCGCGTGGGGGGTTACCAAATCCAATTTCTCCTTTTGGTAAAGACGCAAACCTGTTCATTTTTAGCCCAATGGATCGGCGTTTTTTAATGGGCAAGTGCCCTTATGTGCATGGCGAGATGTTTTTGACCTACATGTAATCTGCCCAGGGTACCACTCTTCAAACATTTTGTCACCAACTCTGTAATTACACTTGACGGAAAGGGCAGCTAGCCTATTGTCGAATCATAACCCTAATTTGGGTTAGGGTCGTACATAGGTCTTTTCATTGTGCACACCACGCAGTAATTAGGCCTAGCCCTGATTAGGGTCATCTGGACCTAATCTGTCATACTGTATGACGGCGGAAGCTTATGTGCTTGACGAAAGGCGTGAGCTCGGCAGGCAACGAACTTGATAAAATCTTGCTCCTCATCATCGCCAGGGCCTTCTGAAAATCACCTTGTTTCGCAGTCCCCCTCCACGTCATTTTTTTTCAGCGGCCGGGTTTCCAGAAACATGTTTGCCAAGTAGATTATTCATTCTAATTTCCTAATTTTCATGGATGACACAAACACCCTGAAAATTGCCCACTAAAATTGCCTAACAAGGACTACGGCCCGTCCGCTAATTTTTTCCCTGGGCTGTTCGGTGGATTCCGAGTACTTTCAGTAAACAAAAAAGCCAAAAAAAGACAGGAAAAGAAAAAAGACACGAAAAGCGGCGAACAAAATCGCCCCAGTCGGGAGTCGAACCGGGGACTTGCGGTGTATAAGGCGATCGCTCTAACCGACTGAGCTACCGATACGTCTGGCAGCGACGGCGTTACATTGAGACATGCTTATCGGTGGGCATGAATATTAATTAGCTGAACGTGCATGCAAGAAAATTGTACAGCATCGGTTTCCTCTCAACCATACAAAAGATTTTGTGCTGTGCATTGGTATACCCCATCCAAATGGACTCTACATAGCTGCTCGGCCTATTGGGTAAGGTTAAAGTTATTACGAAATTTAAGAGTCTAAAGAATCTAAGAAATTTAAGATTTAAGTTAAGCAATCAGGACCAAAAACTCAACTGTTGGGTTGATGCAACCATGCAGTTGGTTATAAACAACCCCGCAGTCGGTTTGAGAGATCCAACACTTTGGGTTGATAAAGAACCCAATAGTCGGGTTGATACAAACAATCCGTAAATTCATACGAAATGAACGTCATCTCAGCTGCACACATTTTAGAATCCAAGATACACGGCAGTGACTCATTTCGAAAGGAGCGTCATCTCATGTGGATACATTTTAGATGACAGTTCACTCAGGTCAACACATTACATCTCTCATAATTACTCACAGTGACATTTCGTTGTCTCCAGATAAGAGCACAGTATGTCACCAGAAAAATTGACTGGAGACAGTCGTATGTCTACTTGAGATATCATTTACGTTTACCGAGTTTCAAAGATCTCAACTCAAGATCCAAAAGTAACTTCTTTTACGGACAAGCGTTCAAGTGATTTTTTTACGGATAAGCGTTCATTGACAAGTCATTTTTTTTTATCTCAAGTGGAGACGAATATTTTTCTGTCAGAGTTTCATTGCCATACCGTCCTCATATCTTTCAATGTTGTGTTGCGATTTACTGTACAGAATGTATAAAAAAAATCGGCTTTTCAGTGAAAGCATAACATTGCCTTTAACTCGTTACGAAATTTATTGATGGGTAGAGTATATGCATAAAAGTTCATCCCATAATTACAGAACTGGAGAATCTCAGTAACAGACTTGATAAATTTGTAAATAACAGTGGATTCCCTGTCTAGGTATCCAACGTGTATGTAATGGTAGTATATCTTAAAAAGTGGAAATGGTAGAAGACAGAGGAAAGAGCTTACAGTAACTGCAAGCAGCATTCGTGTGATGTACCCTTCTTTTTCTTGACGGGCATTTGGGCCTGGTCCGGGTTGAAGCAATTTTTTCCTTTTGTTTTCGTTGATGTTGACAATAAATACTATACCTATGTTTGAGATAAACAACAGAATCAAGGGGATGTAAAATATTGTGATGATTCTGAAATTGGCGTAGAGATGCGACCAGTACGTAGGTTGCAGGAATTCGCAATTTTGTTCAAGGGTGATGTAGGTGCGGATGAAGGGTACTGGTGCATGAATGAAAAGTAAACAGAGAAGAATCAGACACGATATAAGCTTGGCTCGGCCAACGCGGCACCAGACCCGTGATTGCAGAGGAAAGGCAACTGCAATCAGCCGATCCACAGACATGACCGTCAGCAGAGTCGAAGACGCAGCCGGAGTGAACTTCGTAACCGCGTCCAAGAAGCAACAGAAAATGGCTCTGTTGGCGAACAGTACAGGTGTCCATATCTTGTAGTAACTTAGTCCAGTTGATGTGAGGAGATGGGCAGAATCGACCACAGCTAATGTTTTCATGTAGAAACAGGTCGAGGATGACTTATACTGGTTTTGTGACAAGAGAAGGAATGTGAGGAAGTTGCCGGTGATGCCTATGACGAGGACGCCGAGGGTACCGTACACCTGAAGCCAATACGCGGCACTTTGCATCAGCGTGAATTCCTCTTCATTTTTTTCGACGACTGTATAATAGACCATCGTCGTGTTACGTTGATCACTGGTGACTAGAGCCCATTTTACATCGTCCATTGCTGTGTAGCGAATGATTCGTAAATAGAACACACGTATGTATTGTATTTATAAATTTCATCATTAATACTTCCTTTGAGGTTCAGACACAATGAAATCTATTTTAGTTCCTTAGGCGATGAATTCGTTTCTTTATTTTGCACACTGGACCTGTATTCTAGAAGTTTCCTCAACTCTGAGGTTTACTCTTAGCTATTGTTTGCAGGGCAGAATACAAAATATGCCTCCATAAGTTAACTTTAACTTTAACTTAACCTCCTTAAGTTTATAAGGAGGTTCTAGAACTTAAAGTTAAGGAGGCTTCTAGATTACGGGTCTAGGGGCCGTATTCTAGAAGCGTCCTTATCTCAAAGGTTTACCTTTAGCTATTGTTTGCAGGGCAGAATACAAAAGCTTAAAGTGCACCTTTGAGTAAAGGGGGCTTCTAGAATACGGGCCTAGGTTTTAACAATAAGAACAACAACAACAAAGACACAGCGACAAAACCTGCTCTGGGTGTGATCAAAAATATATTTTTGGTACTCAATACCACGGAGAATAAATACATTGAAGAAACTAAAAATTTCTGTTGCTTAAATTTTGTGGAAAATGTGTTTTTCAAATTCATTTACATTTTCCTGTACATTTATGTAATACAAAGTATACATCATATACCTTGTCGTAGTTTCCATTTTCCAGCACATTTTACGTTGGGATTACACTTTTACAGGCCGTTCTTTCCTTGTCCTCCCCATGTGTACTGACGCCACTGAGCAGTTTCCCATCCTTTCTCAGTTCTCCGGCATGGTCCCTTCCCTGTATGTAGACATGGAAGACGACGGCGGAGCGCTGCCAGCGTGCAGGTGGCAAAAGATACATGTAGAAAGCAGCCTCGAACTCTAGCACGTCATCAATGGTCAGTTCCCATCACTACGTCAGGTTACGCGGAATGGCAGGAAGCTGCCAGGCCGGAGGCCCAAGAAGGTCATGAGGTTGTGGGGATCTCCCGGTGTAACGTTTATGAATGTTCACATCTGTGTGTGTTCCCCTACCATCGTCTGAATGAATTAGCTGCGACTTGACAATAGGAGACACGGAGAGAGACATGTCGCCTACTTGTATCTGCCAGCGTTTGCCAAACAATAAAGGGAAACACTGATATACAGAAACACTGGTAGATGTTACACCGGTTCGGTGATCGCCCCCTCCCCGAAGTGAACATTTTCACTTAAGAAATCCAGGGATGTCTCACCATGGCGATGCCTTTTTGTCGCAACATGCGCCGTCAGTATCTTTCGTCGGATTGCCCTTTAAGCCAAGCCTAGCGTACACCGCACTTGCGACTGGATACAACTAGTCGTCACTGAGCTACCTGGCGACTGGGAGGATCTAGCTGGAACTGGAGGCGACTGATCAGTCGCCAGAAACGGCCGATGTACGCACCCTTGCGACTCGCTGAAACTGAGATTTTACCAGTCGCCGCGAGTTGCACATGTTCAACTTTCTGGCGACTAGTTGTATTCAGTATCGATCAGTCGCTGCGATGTACGCGGGCTTGCGACTGATCAGTGCCAGTTTTCTGAAGGAAATCGAACCTCAACGCCCCGGATGTTACCTGAGTTGCTGCCAGTCGCAAGTGCGGTGTACGCGGTCAGGATATGGCGCCTGATTGGATCCTCCTACACTCTTAGCCAAAAAGGTTCTTTAGGGGTTCTTTGTGCTACACCAGAGGAACCCCAAGGTTCTATATAGAACCTTCTGTGAAGAACCCGAAAGGGTTCCATATAGAACCCTTCTGTTGCCAAAGAACCCATAAAGGTTCCAGTTAGAACCCTTTTCTGAGGGAAAGGTTCTATCTGGAACCTCTAAAGGTTCTTAACAACCCGAGGGTTCTTAAATCAGAGGGTTCTCCTGGTGTGGCACCAAAGAACCTTTTCGGCTAAGAGTGCAGTCGCAAGTGCGGTGTACGCGGTCAGGATATGACGACTGATTGGATACTCCCATAGTTTTACTGAGTTGCTGAATTTGCGATGTGTGCAGCACGTACATCACCAGCGACTGATCAGATCAGTTACTTCCAGTCGCAACTGCGATGTACGGTAGGCTTTACACACAGAACCTCGTTCTGTTCCATAACATTGCCTTTAACTCTCGACGGAATTTGGCAATGGGTAAAGTATACGCGTAGAAGTTCATCCCATAATTACTTAACTGAAGTATCCCGGTGACAATGCTGATAAACTTGTAAACCTCTATAGAATCCTTATCGTGACTTCCAACGAAGATATAGTTGTAATATATTCTGAAGAGTGGAAATGGTAGAAGACAGAGGAAAGAGCTTGCAGTAACAGCAAGTAACATTCGGGTCATGTACCCTTCTTTTTCATGGCGGCCATCTTGTTGCCCCCGACTAGTCTCAAGCAAATTCCTCCGCTTGCGTTCGTTTTTACCAACTATAAAAACAATACCGATATTCGAAATGAACAATAGGATCAGAGGTATGTAAAATATAGTTATAAGTCTNCCAGTCGCAAGTGCGATGTAGCCTACGGTAGGCTTTACACACAGAACCTCGTTCTGTTCCATAACATTGCCTTTAACTCTCGACGGAATTTGGCAATGGGTAAAGTATACGCGTAGAAGTTCATCCCATAATTACTTAACTGAAGTATCCCGGTGACAATGCTGATAAACTTGTAAACTATAATAGAATCTCTATCGTGATTTCCAACGAAGATATAGTTATAATATATTCTAAAGAGTGGAAATGGTAGAAGACAGAGGAAAGAGCTTGCAGTAACAGCAAGTAACATTCGGGTCATGTATCCTTCTTTTTCATGGCGGCCATCTTGTTGCCCCCGACTAGTCTCGAGCAAGTTCCTCCGCTTGCGTTCGTTTTTGCCAACTATAAAAACTATACCGATATTCGAAATGAACAATAGGATCAGAGGTATGTAAAATATAGTTATAAGTCTGAAATTGGCGTAGAGGTGCGACCAGTATGTGGGATATTTGAGTCCACAGTTTTCTTCGCGGGTGATGTAGGTGCGGATGAAGGAGACTGGCGCATGAAGCAAAAAGAGTGTAGAAAAAAGCAAACATGATACAAACTTGGCTCGGTTAACGTGACACCAGATTCTTGCTTGAAGAGGAAAGGTAACCGCAATCAGTCGATCTATGGACATGACCGTCAGCAAAGTTGATGACAAAGCCGGAAAGAATCTTGTTAAAGAGCTGATGATGCTGCATAAGATGGTCCGGTTGAAGGGAGGAAGTGTCAAAAACTTGTAATAAACCAATCCAGCGGATGATACGAGGCAAACTGAATCGACGGCAGCCAATGTTTTCATGTAGAAACAGGTTGAGGATGAGTTATACTGGTGTTGAGACAAGAGAAGGAAGCTGAGAAGGTTGCCGGTGATGCCTATGACGAGGACGACGAGGGTGCCGTATAACTGCAGCCAATACGTGACGCTCTGCATCAGTGTTATGTCCTGTCCATCGTCAACGATCATGTAATGCAACTCAGATGATGTGTTCTGCAGATCAGCAGTAACGACCGCCCATTTTACGTCATCCATTGCCAGAAAGCGGCTGAGTCGTAAAAATACATTACAAAACAGTTTTATACAGAAATTCTGAAATAGCTTGTTTGATGATCAGAGACTTTTTAAAAATAACATGAAGTTCTATCGATCGAGTTCGGCAGCTATTTACATGTAGGTTCGGGCATGATTTATGATAAGAATTGACTCACTGGACTCAAAACATACATACATGATTACAAACATAAAGCATGACAAATTTATTTGATAACTAGACACTCGTGGCATATCAAAATCCAAACACAAAGTAAGCTAGGGAAATAACACTGATTGACAATTTTAGTGCATCAACTATTTAGACAGGATTGTACATGTGCATGTATTTACATAGCAGACACTTGCTTACAATAATGTTACCGTCCAAGTTGACAGTGTTGACCTAACTGAATGCCTCGACAGTTTTGATAGGCATGTCACCGTGGTCTCATTGCCCAGGTGGTTGTCAACTGTGAAGAACCGCATCGCAGCAAAGCCAAAATTTCTGGTAGCAAAAATAGAAGCATGGGGCCAAATACATGTTGTTGCTATGAAATCTACACTGTTAGAAATAACAGAGGATTTTACAGAAAATCTGTGCAGCAGAGTCCCCAGGACTGGATCTGTAAAATTACATACTTAAATAAATGTTAACAGAGACTTGACTGGAGGCTGACCAAATTATATTTTCATACTGCTCTCAGAAGGCATCATAATGGGATGTCCAATGGAGTCCAACCAAAACAGAAAAGCATGAATCATACCATATGTAAATTTACAGAAAGTGCTGGGGACTCTGCTGCAGGCAATTTCTGTAAAATTACTACAAAATTACTATTGTAAAATTAATAATTTCTAGCAGTGTACTTGACTACTGCTGCATACTCTTTTGGAGGAATCAAATTCGGGTCTCTAGTCGTCTATGCATAAGTAGTACCAGTATATTCCACAGTCAAATAAGTGAGCCAATGATCTGAATCACAGAAGAATCCATCACCAAACGCTCCTGCAGCTTGGCCTTTAATGTTACGTGCACCAGAACTACCCAAGCAGTCGATTCGTGTTTTTCTTCAAACACGAGTTGAGAAGTTTACAGCAACATTTACATGTAGATAATGAAAAGAAGTGTTGTCGTCATCGTCGATCATCAGTCAGATTATTTCACATGGAAGCAAGCCACCTTTACGTGACTTCTTTAACTCGTTTTTACGAATTGACGGCTGGGGTAGCTTTGACTTTAAAGATGTTTGCCGTATTGTTTCTTGCTCCCTAGACCATCAGTTGTAAAGTCTGGCAACATCTATCTTTGACCTAATGGAATGCGGAAGCTAGGAAATTGATCGTTGGATTTTCCACGGACCTTTAATCACACGCGGCTATTGAATGACCGGTGGACAAGCGGACAATCGGGGAACGACCACAAGTGATCGACAGGCATGATTATAAACCGCAAAGCTCTGTCACGTTACATGACTTCCGCATTCCATTAGGTCGAAGATAGATGTTGCCAGACTTTAGCTGATTCAGGCCATATTGTAAATATAAAACATAAAGATGACAAAGTTTGTTGGTCATTTTAATTGACTTAGGAAATACGCTCTCGGGGAGGGGTAGCTGCTGCCCTCCTCTTCAGAAATACGTAGATGAGAACACCAGCAACGATTAGAACGACGATCACAGCAATAGCTATGCCGGCGGCAGCGCCAGCACTCAGCTGGTTTCCTGGGCAACCAAGTTGATTTCGCGTAAGGTCAAAAAGTGGTTCACCCCGTAGTGCCTTTGGAGTCGAACATCTTACATCGGGTGTAAACATTTTGTCTTTTTTTACCCAGTTTCTTAACGGGTCGATGTCGCAATTGCAGGCCCATGGATTATCATGCAGGAAGACCTCAGCATTTTTGACAGGATTTAGGCACGTCACGTTCAGATTGGTTAGCAAGTTGTAATCCAGCCTGAGAACGTTCAATTTGCCAAGGCCAACAAACGCCATGCCGTGTATCTCAGAGATCTTGTTGCCGCTCATTGAGAGGTACGCTAGACTTGACTGATTGACGAAGGCATAGCCGGGAATTACTGTGAGATTATTCAATTCCAACGAAAGATGCAGCAACTTCCCGACGCCAGCGAACATCCTTGGTGTTAGAGTTTTGATGCCAGTCCTGTCAAGTGTAAGATATTGCAAATTCGTCAGTCCCATGAAAGTGGTGTTGTCTGGTTGAGCGATTTTAGTCCCAGACAAGTCCAGAGTGAGCAAAGATTTCATGGACTTAAAAGTCCCGCCTTTGATTGCCACCACATCTTTCTTGTCGTTATTTTTCATCCGAAATTCGGTCAAAGACGTCAGAACAGAAACAGCAGCTGGAAAAGTGTCGAATTTATTTCCGGAGAAGTCAACGGTTTTCAACGTTTTTGCCAACGGCTTGAAATCCACATCTTTAAAATTCTTAAGTCCGCCATCTTGGATCGACAGATTTTGCAGTCTTTCTAATCCAGTGAAAATTCCACTAGGAAGTGTCTCTGACGTGAAGACTGCGTCAAGATCGAGTGACTTGAGTTGTTTCAAACTGCTGAAAGCACCGGACGGAATGACCAGGTCTTTATTTTTGGATAAGGACAGCGTTTCTAACTTGTCGAGTCCAGAAAACGTACCGGTAGTAACTTTCTTGATTTTGTTGCCATTCAATGTCAACGTTGCCAAACAACTCCCAGTATTTTTGAATGCGTCGTCTGCTATGTTTTCGATGGCGTTCGATTCAATTTCAATCGTCTTGACACATGTACCAGGGTTGAATACGTCACTTCCAATCTCAGTAACATATTTATGCGCGTTAAAATGAAGCTCTTGCAACGTTTTAACTCCGTCTAACAGTCCTTTGGGAATCGAGGTCAAACTTGTTCCAAGAACGGACAAAGAATCCAGGTTGGGTAGGCCTTCAAAAGCACCTGCTTCAATTGACGTAATGTTCGTTGTATGCCAAAACCTGATCACGGTTAAATTGTTCTGAGAGCCAAGAGCTGATGAGAACATACCCTTTTTGATAGTTCCAAGGAATCCAGTTAGATAGAGGTCGGTGAGGTTAGACGGAAGCATCGCGAGTTCAGTATGAAACGAAGTCTCATTCGGAAATTTGCAAACGGCAAGGACGCCTGCCAGTGTCTCATCGTCTATGCAGGCGCATGCGTCTGGGCAAGCAGCAGCCAGGGAGATGCCGGCGAGAAAGTAGAAAACCACGAAGACGCTTACAGAAGACATCTTGCTTGTGTGACCTGCCACAAAGTCAGAGACGTGACGAGTGTCGGTTCAAAAGTAGGTGTGATTTCTCAGACATGATCTGATCCACTGACCGACATGATTTCCGAAAGATATAGCCGTACAATACGTACAAAAACCACTGGAACCGCAGTGTTCTATACATGTATAGAGTACACTTGTCATTCTGATTCTAATTTTTTTCGTTGGCGATATCATTGGGTTCTAATAAACTGCTCATTTTTAGCTCACCGGGGTGAGCTATTACGATGGGGAAGCGTCCGTCGTCCGTCGTCGTCCGGCGTCGTCCGTCGTCGTCCGTCGTCGTCGTCGTGTTCCGTTAGCAGGGCACGTTTCGTAACCGCTGGGGCTATGGATCTGAAACTTGGTACATACATAGCCCTAGGTCAGATGACCCATGACACCAAGTTTCGGTCCGATTCGATTGTTGGCTTGGCCACCAGGTGGCCAAAACCAAAAACACAAAAAGTGCAATAACTCCTGAACTAATGACTGGATCATCTCCAAATTTTTATCATAGGTGTATCTAATGAGGATACATGACATAT